>JAHBCN010008399.1:0-39247 GCA_019359885.1 Listronotus oregonensis | reverse complement strand
ATAATGGTGAACAGAGTTCACGTTAGAGTTAAGCCCACATATATTTGTAAACGATATCAGTTTTTCAAAAAACCCTCAAATGCCCCTCGCCCGGAGAACCGAATGGAGGGGTATTTTACCTCCGGATAGCTTTACTTTGGGGGTTCCCATCATCATTATTTCCAAATTTTAGTAGAGGGGAAAAAAAAAGGGGAAAAAAAAAGAAAAAGAAAGAAGAGGAAAAGGGAAAAAAAACTAAAAAAAAAAAGAAGGAGGAGGAAAAGGGAAAAAACTGTTTTCACCGCCCAGAACTCGAAACGTACTAAGACTTCACGAGTCCTTTAAAGGGCAAGTGGGGGGGAAAAGGGCCTAAAGGGGGGGAAAGCTTCTACCACCTACTACCACTTTCGACAATAAGTTGAGAAGGAATAAATTTTGGAAATACAGTTTTTAAGTTTTTTTTTTTTATTTTTTTTTTAATTAATAATAATAATACCATTGTATTTAAATTGTTCGAAAAAATTTATAACTTTGTCACAAATCAGTCTCTGGGGATAAAACAAAAAATAAATAATTATACCAACATTTCATCTTAACCCGGGGGAAAAAAGTTTTTTTAAACGAGACCTAGTTTATCAAAAATCGGTTAAAAAAAAAAAGTTTTTAAATTTTTTTTTTTAAATGTACAGTTGCCCCCCCCCATATATTTGACATGTTAGGGAAAACCAAAAAGAAAAAATTTCCCCAATTTTATATAGTTTGTAACGAATCTATCAGCGACATAGGGTAATATGGCTTTTTTTTTAAATAATCCGTGTTCAAAATTTTTTGTTGTTGGTTTTACGCCCTCTAGCGGCAAAATAAAAATTTTTAAAAATAATTTTTGGCTTTTTCCCCGGGGGCTGGTTTTACTAAAAAATTTTTTTTTTTTCGAAAGCTATGCGATGCACGGTTCCCGAGATGTCGCCGGAGGACGGCCTTTTTTTAGGAAATAAACTTATAAAAATTTTTATATTTTGTTTGTTATTTAAACTGATATGCCTTTTATTTAAAAATCCACGAGGCAGATTTTTTAAAATAGGTTTAAAAAAATTATAAAAAAAAAGAACAGAAAACCCTTTTTTAAGAATTAACGAATATAACGAATAAAGTTTTAATAGAATTTTTTTTTTAAAAATTTTTATTAATTTTTTTTTTTTTTTAAGCTTAAATTACTAAAGTTTATTTGGGGTTCTGTCGAAAGTTTTTTAAGGTTTTTTTTGGTTTTAAATTAATCAAAAAATAAATTAATTAAATATTGCAATTTTAAAATCAACTCTTTTTTTAAATCTAAATTTTTGGGATTGTTTTTTTTTTTAAAAGCGTTTTGTTCTGTTAAACCCGATGTCCAGGTACATATTTAAAATATGGCCGAACCAATTAGCTGTAACAATAAAAAATTTCAAATTTTCTTTAAATAAGTCGTTATACAGTGCTTTCATTTCAAAAAAAACCACCCTAAATATCTTTAAAAAAAAAAAAAATCACCAAAAAAAAAAAAAAACACGTCGATTTAGATATACAGGGGAAGTTTAAAATTTGTATTTGATAAAAAATTTTTTCGGTACCCCTAAAACCCCCCCTTAACCTCACTTTGATATGTCAAATGGCAACCCCCATAGTGTGAAAACATCATTGAAGCGGCATGAAATTTGCTATCCAACAGTACTAACAAACTTTAAATCGATGGACGTAGAAGCGACTTAGAAATAAAAATTTTTTAATTAGTTTATCGGGGTTAAATAATTTATTTTATCAAATGCTCAAAATGTGCGCCGTTTTGGGGAAAATAATAAAGTCTGTTTTGAAATTCTTCGCGAACGTTGGCGAAAGTTTGTCTGGTAATACCTCTGCATTCTAGTGTAATTTTTACATTTAAGTTCTTGAATATTTGCAGGTGGCTTTTTTTACACTTTATTTTTTTAAAAACCCCCCGAGGAAAAGTCTAGAGGAGTTAAGTCTGGAGACCGTGCTGGATTGGGTGGCACCTGGTTTTCCCCTTTTTCCATGTGCCGGAAACCCCTTCATTGACCCCCCCCTCGAACTGCTAAAGCATAGTGGGGGGGGCTCCATCTTGCTGGAAATGCAAATTATTTTCACTGAGTTCCAAAAACCCCTTTTCACCAAACCGATTTTCCAAATATTGGACGATAAAGGGGGATTTTCGCATTTTCCAAAAGGTTCAGATGCCCATTAAATTTTTTTTCCAGAAAGAATGCCCCTTTTTTTTTTTCCATAAATACCTGCCCAAACGTTGATCTTTTTAAAATTTTGAGTATGTCCTTCCTGAAATATGGGGGGACCATTATCCCAATATCTGCAGTTATGTCTATTAAGAATTCCATTTAAGAAGAAAGTTGATTCGTCAGAAAAGCAGATATTTTTGATCAAATGAGGGTCTTCGAAAATTGCTGGCACATTGATTCGCAAAATTCTATTCTTCTATCATAATCGTCTTCGTTGAGTTCATGAAGAATTTGTATTTTGTAGGAAAAAAACTTTTTTTTTTTAAAAATTTTGTGCACGGAACCCGTAGAAATATTGGTCAGCTTAGAAACTTTTGGAATAGACAACGTCGGATCTATTGCGAACTGTCCTAGTACCTCAACCTGGCGTGCTTCGTCTAAAACCCTTTCATTGGTATTTTCCCCGTTGCATACAGATCCAGTTTCTTCAAACTTACAAAACCAATTCCATTACATATTTATGCCCCACGTTTTTATTTTGATGCCTCTTTGAATACTCTGGCGGTTCTACGCCCCATCGATCTTCAGCCCCATATAGGAAAATTATTTCTATTCTCTCTGCTAGAGTATACAACATTTTAAAATCAAGATTTTAATTTTAAACTAAGATGAAAAATGACAATCCTAACAGTAATATTTAACTGGTTCCTAAACTTTTTAAAAACTTGTGCTATTGCAGTGTTTTGCTGTAGCAGGTAACACAAAAAATAATAATTGGAAAAAAAAGCACACTAAAATAGTCTGCCGGGGAATTTCCCCAAAAAAAGTTTTTCTCGCCAATAACGGCGCACATTTTGAGTATTTGATAAAATAAATTATTTGAACACGATAAACTAATTAACACACATTTTTATTTTAATTTGCTTTACGTCCATCGATTTAAAGTTTCTTAGATTTTTGGATAGAAAATTTTTGCCGCTTACAATGATGTGTCACACTATGGGGGTTGCCTTTTTACATATCAAAGTGAGGGTAACTGGGGGTTAGGGGGACCGATAAAATTTTATCAAATAAGAAATTAAATTTCCCCCCGTATATCTAAATCGACGTGTTTCTTTGTTTTTTTGGTGAGTTTTTTTTTTTTTTAAAATATTTAGGGTGGTTCTTTTTTTAAATGAAAGCACTGTATATGCAACGAACAGAAAAAAAAATTAATTTTTCCAAAGTATCTCGTTTTTTTTTAAGTAATAATGCGAATTATTAGTCTGGAAACACGAAGGCGTTAAAGTCCGAAGAGCAAAAGATCAAATTGTATGTTTTTTCTGCAAAAAAACCCAAATTATTACAAAAACATAAAGAAAAAAAAGAAGGAAAAAAAAATTTCAAATATTTTTTACAAATTTTAATTAGTAAGCTGGAAAACCCAAAAGAAAACGGTACTAATAAAAAAGCTGTGGTGTTTTAAAATTGGGGGGGTGGAGTAAAAAAAAAAAAAAATTGGGGTTTTTTTAACATTCAAATAAAATAAATAAATTATAGTTAAAAGAAACTAAATAAACGCGCTTTTATAGCAAATCGAACTAAAAATTAACCTCCAACCTCCACACCTCTACGAACTATCGAAGATACAGAAAGACAATATACCCTTAAGGCCCATCGCCAGTTCTAGAAATGCACCCACGACTGCACTGGCAAAACACCTCTTAGACCTAATTAAACCACTAATCGGTAAGTCACAATTCTTTGTTAAAAATTCTAGGCATTTTGTTGCCATTTTTAAAATTGTACAAATACGACCAGACGATACTTTCGTAAGTTTTGATGTGGGAAGTCTGTATACAAACATACCAGTAGAAAAATCGTGAAACCAAGCCAAGCTTAAAGAAGATAAAACACTAGTAGGACGCACCACCCTGCCGCTAGATGGAGTGATGAAGTTGTTGAAGCTGTGCCTCCGTAGTTAACCCCCCCCGGGGGGGGGCGCCTGCGGGGAAAAACACCGCAAATTTATATTTTACTCTTTTAAAAATTTAATAAAGTAAGCTCTGTAATATTGTAAGTCTATGTATTCCCCCTTTTTATGTTATTGGCTCTGCCTACCCACAATCTTGGTGCCCTATGCAATTTTTAGTGACTTTTTTTTCCCACGTGAAATTTGAAACAAAAAAATTTGCGGTGCGTTTACCGCAGGGGCGCCCTGTCATGTAAGTTGTTTTTTTAATTGCTAAATTTTGCAAATATTGTGTAATGTGCAATTTACGTCCTTGCGGGAGGGTTTTTGTGTATTCCAATTTCCGGACTTCCAATTTGTAAAATGAATAGTAGGATTTTATTGAATCTTAGGTCACGTAAAGGATTAACCCCGGGGTAAGCTAGAAAAAGAATTAGAAGTTGTCGTTAGAGAATTAGGCGAAGCAACAAATAATGATCTAAGGGGACAAGCAAATTTTGAGTGTTATAACAATAATGATGATAATGAAATAGACGGAAGAAACGATAACACAAGACATACATAGCAGCGATTCTGAGCAGTCGGAAAAAAAAATCGATGGGGTCTCAGAAGACCAAGAAAGCCAACTTGATTATGATTACCGTTTTTTTCATAGGACGTGATACTATAACTTTTTACATAAGCAAACCTATTTCAGTTAGAAAAGTAAAAGCGAAGAATAAAAAAAATTTAAAATGGTCCAAAAGTAACTGCTGGAAATATACATAGAGAAATTGAATCCTTTAGATTGTTTCTTAGCGAAGAAATGATTAATGAGTAGTAATAATAGTAAAAAATACTAGCATATTCATAAAAAAGAAAATACTTGATGTAAACAACTATTTAGGAGAGAGGGATTGCGAAGACACAACAAAAAATTAAATTAGAGCTCTTTTGGGTGCATTATATCTGACTGGGGCAAAAAAAAAGGAATCATACCAACTGTTAAGAACTGGGGGGGTTCAGATGATACAGAAACATTATTGTTAAGTGTTTAAAATGTAACCAGGAAAAAAAAACGGAAGCTAATTAATGTTAGTTTTTTTTGGGGTATTTTAGGTTTCCTTTTTTAATTTATGTTATTTTCTTTAGCACACCTATATTTGTGTTAAAATGCTTTAGATTATTTATTTAACTTAATAAAACTACTTAGTATTATATATAATGTTTTTTGTTTTCTACAAAAAAAATATTATCTTTATTACCTGTTACCCAAAAAAGCAAAGAACTCTATGCGGTGAAATTTGCCGCGGCGCGCCCGTTTGGGAATCCTATAGAGCGCGCCCGCCGGAGGGTTAATAATGGGCTTCCCATGAGTTCATCGCTCTGCCCAGTGGTAGAAATATTTATAAAAAAAAGTTTTTTAGAAAAAACGCAATTAAAACTGCACTACCCAAAAATTTGGCTAAGCTATGTTGACGAAACTTTTATTGTACGGACAGGTTATGACAAAGAACTTTTTAAACATCTAAATTGCCTCTGACCTTGTATAAAATTCACAAAAGAAGCAAAATTCGGCTCTACCTTTTCTCGACGTTCTAGTCAAACAAAATAATGGACATATACAGTTTATAGAAAACCTGGACAATATTTACACCAGAATTCTAGTCACTCTAACGAAACTAAACAGGGAGTCATACGTACTCTATATAACCGCGTAGTGGCGCGGGGAAAGAAGAAATGCCCGTAATGCAGTAAGATGGATTTGAATGCGGTTGCATTCGATTCCTAGAAATTTTGGGGAACAAATTTAATTAATGGGAAATGAAAATTTGCTTGTAATAAAAAATGGGAAATTTTAAAATCTATTTAAAAGTTTGCAACTATAAAAATTTATAACTAGGTAAATAATGATGGAAATGAGCCCGAATATGATATTATTAAGGCTAAAGTACCTGGTGCGCGCTAATAATGGTGTAAACGTCGTCTTTTTATCTTTATGATTTTTTCACAAGGATTATTATATATGTATATTATATCCTACGGATTATATATACATATATAAACCTAAGTACCAAAATACCGTGAGTGCCGGGTTTTCCGGTGTTTTAAACCCCTTTCTTCCGGTTGTTCCGTCAACTTTTTCAAGCACTGAAACATGAAATGTTACATTTCACAGAATTTTTTGACAACGCGGTAGTGCAAAACCCCGGACGTTATTTTTAAATAACTACTACCTACTACCTCTTCTGGAGTTTTACAACAAATCCTCCTAATATCAGCCCAATCTCTTTATAAGAGGTTTTTGTTGTTGCTGAAAACGAATATGACTTTTTGGGAAGGGGCCCCCGCGGAGACCTGGGGGGCGCGCCAAGAAAAGGTGTAAACGTCGTATTCTAGAGTTTTACGACAAATTTTTTTTAATATCAGCCTAACTTTACTTGTGGGTTATCGAGGTCATGAATGAACATGAATATGATATTGAAAAGGGCCTGATGAGACCCAGTGCGCGCCAAGGATAGAGTAAACGTCATCTTCTAGAGTTTTACGACAATGCTACTAATATCAGACCAATTTAGTCAATTGGGGGTTATCGAGGTAGCTAAAAGAATATGATAGTGTCAGTTTTTGGGGGTACCTGGTTGGCGCTAAGAATGGAAAACGTAGTCTTCTGGTCACGACACTCCTAATATTAGCCCAATTTGATATTTAAGGAGTTTTGTGGTCGTTAAACAGAAGCTGATATTGATAAGGGTCTGCGGAGTACGTGGTGGCGCTGGATGAAAAAGTCGTTTTTTCTGCAATTTAATGACAATCCTACTAATATCACCAATTTTGATTCTCGGGCGGTTTTTGTAGTCGGTGGGGGGCTTGCGGAGTACCCGGAGCGCACTAAGAATATGGTGTAAACGTCGTATTCCAGTACCCGGACTAGATCATGGCCTTCGAGGTACCCGGATCCGAATAGGTTGGTATTAATGTCGTCTTCTGGGAAATTTTTTGGTAATTTGTTAAAAGTTATAATTATTGCTTTATATTTATGCATGAAATTTTTAAATAATGTTTTGGATAATTTTTTTTTTTTTTTTTTAAATTTAATACCTATTAAAAATAATTCATTCATCAGTTTCACTGCTTTCTTCCACTTCTTCGATAACTCCCACTAACAAAATTAGGTGATATTAAAGGAATTTGTCGTACTCCAGAAGACTACGTTTACACCATTCTTGCGCACTAGGGTACCCGCAGGCCCTTGTCAATATTATATTCATGTTCAGTGACCTCGATATCCCCAAGTAATAAAAAAATTTGGGGCCCGCCAATGTCATATTTTGGGTTTAGCAACAAAAAAACCCTGAGTAAAGGAACTGGGTTTATATTAGGAGGATTTTCGTAAAACCGGAGACGACGTTTATACCATTCCTAGCGTGCACCAGGTATTTCGCAGGTCCTTGTCAATGTCATATTTGTGTTCAGCGACCTCGAAAACCCCCCGAGTAACAAAATTGGGCTGATATTAGGAGAAATTGTCGTTAAATTCCAGAAGACGACTTTTATGTCATCCTTAGCGCGCACCAGGTACTCTGTAGGCTCTTGATAATTTTATATTCGTGTTCAGCGACCTCGAAAATCCCCGAGTAACAAATTCGAGCTTATTTTCATCATTTTTTACCTAGTTACATTTTATTTGTAATTGCAAACTTATAAATGCATTTCAAAAATTCCATTTTTCTATTTTACAAAGTCAGTTTTTCATTTCCCATTAATTAATTTTGTTCACAAAGTTTGTAGACGTTCTCTTACTGCACAAAAAATCCCTCGTAAGTCCTATTTTTGTGCTACGTTTCCTCAACTATAAGAAGTATTCCTACTTAGACGAGATCGGACAACAATGTTTAAAATAATGACTATATTTACCAAATTCCCTGTAAATGTGGTGAGATATACATCGGGGAAACTAAAAGACTACCCAAAATTGGAGGTAAAGAACACAAAAACCATACAGAACAAGGTGAAATGTCAAAGTCAGGGATTGCCGAACACGCTTGGTCAAAACAGCACCGCATACAATGGTCGAAAGCAAAAATTATTCATAAAAAAACCCACTGAAAAAAAAAGGAAAATGTAAAGAGCTGTAATAGTTGGAAACAACCCAAATGTATTTAACAAGCCTAGTATTGATATTTCGAATATCTGTCAGCCGTTGCTAAATCGCGAAAACCCGGTCAAGCTTCGGTGAATAACGGATAGTATATAAGTCGTAGCTTTTAGGAATAGTTTAGCGATGGGCATATTCGGATGATTTTAATATTCGAATATTCGTATTCCGGAAGATCTTCATATTCGGAATATCATTCGACATATGAAACATTGACCGATCAACGTCAGTCGGTATTCGATATATTGCGCCGACCGCCAACCGTCGACATACCCCGAAGTCGAAAGATTTGCTTTCGAAATAACGAATTATTCCGGATAAATCAGATGTCGGAAGATGAAAAATGAATTATTTTGTTTCGGCTTTTAATTTCAGTCGACTATTATTGGGTTGATGTTGTGTTTGCATACGTATTCTTGTACGTTTTAAATTTGTTTTGCTGTTATTAGTGGTGCGGCGGAAGTTTTGTTTTCGTTTTAATTCGTAATTATTGGTGTGGTGTATAGAATAGTATAGAGTGGCCGCCAAAAAAGTCGATATTTTGTGGAAAATTTCTATTCTTGATATGAATGAACCCCGAATAGAATGAACTATCATTCGATAAGTAGCGGTAATATACCCCAGCTGATTGGAATACGAATATTTGAATATCCGAAAGAAATATTCGAATCATTCGAAACATTTCTATATTCGAATATCGTTCGTAAGATCATTCGGAAGGTTCCATCACTAGAATAGTTTTTAGTTATCACTTGAAAACGTTTGGAGATACATCACTAAGCGAAACGTTGTGTATCAATTAACAAATACCAAACAATGAAAGTCCAAGATTTTAGTGTTATTAAAAAATCTCTCATTTTTATTTTTTACGTACGTATTTTTCGCAACGTGCTTTTCATTTTTTAAAAATTCTTTAACATACCTATTTTACAAAGCATGTCAGGGTTTTGCAGCATAGAACTGTTAAAACATTCCAGGGCATGAGCATAGTTTGCAGAATGAGAAGCGAATAGAGTTAAACAAATAAAGTAATTACAGAAATTTAAAAAGGCACTTTTTCTGCTGAGTAAACATGCAATTACTTTTGCAAATTAACTGCATAAATATGCGGGAATGCAGGAATCTAAGTAAAATTTAAAATTGGGTGTAAATTACTTTTTTTGCTTTAGACCAGCATTAATATTTCTGTGTTTGTGATCATACAGGGTGTCCGGAAAAAAAGGGAAGTCTCCCGGATATGCAAATGTGCTTAATTTTATTGCTCTGTCTGCCAGACCTATTATTACGGATTTTTTTTGCGACATATGGTGTTGTGAAAAATAATTTAAATAGCGTCCTGACCAAGTTTTTTTTTGTATACCATTCGGTTTCTATTTTGTTATTTTGGTGGTACAAGGTCATATCTAAGAAATTTAATTTTGAGTTTTCTTCCATTTCGATAATGAACTTAATTTTTTCATGAAAATCGTTAAATGCGTTTAGAATGTCTTCGGTTTTATTTTTAGGAGTTGCAGTAATGCAATCATCTACATAACGAAAGAAAAATGGTATTTGGTATTCCAAATTTGGAATTACGGTGTTTTCTAATTCTTCTAATACTATTTGTGCTATAACACTCGAAATGGATGAACCCATTGCGCACCCTTCATTTTGTTTATAAAATTTTTCTTTATATTCAAAATAGGTGGATTTTAAAGTACGTTCTACAGCATTTAGGAACTCGTTAAGTGGGATATCTGTGAATTTTTTAATTTGATCCCATTTTTTTCTTATGAAATTTAAAGCTAGTTCAATGGGTATGTTTGTATATAGCGATACAACATCCAAAGATATAAGAATATAATCATTAGGTATGGGTATATTTTTGAGTTTTTCTTTAAAGTCCCAGGAATCTTTGATATATGTATTGGTTTTATTTATGATATTTTGTAGGATATCTTTTAAAAAGGGGAAAGTTTGCCTAAAGGTGATTGTAACATCAAACAATGGGACGCATTGGTATGCCCCCCGTGCAATTTTGGTAACCTTTTATATTTTTGGGGTTTTGGCTTTACCTTTAAAATCCACCTTATAAAAAAAAAAATTTTATAAACAAATTGAAGGGTGCGCAATGGGTTCATCCTTTTAGTTTAACAAAATATTTAGAAGAATTGCACCAAATTCCAAATTTGGAACCCCAAAAATACCATTTTTTTCGTAAGGGATTTTTTTCCGAACTCTAAAAAAAAAAATCAAACTTTTTAACATTTTCATAAAAAAAATTTTAAATTCACTATCGAAATGGAAGAAAACTAAAAAAATTAAATTTTTATTTTGAATACATTTAACTGATGATGTCAGAAAAAAGGGGAAATTTACCTACTTAGAAGATGGAACCGGTAATTTTTAAGGCACGGGGAAAAAAGCAAAAAATTTTTTGTTTACAGGGAATCCTGAATTTCAGCAAAGAGTATCCAGAAACTTGGCCCCGGATCCGACCCAAACATGACGAGAAAAACTGGACTGAATATCCAAACAAAATGAACTAAAGGCGAGCTGAATTAATGGGCAAATATGGAAATCCCGGGGGCTAAGAGGTGCTATTGACTGTACCCACATACAAATAACAAAACCATCTACTCATGGTGATGAATATATAAACCGAAAAGAGATAAATGTTCGTTCGTGAACGTTCAAGCTAGTTGTAACTAATAAAATGTTTGAATGTTGTTTGTTTGTTGTTTTGAATCTGGCAAACTGTCAAAAGAAATTATGAAAAAACCGAAAAAATAAAAAATTCCCGTGGCTCCTTACACCATTTAAAAATTTAATAACTGTAGTTGCAAGAAATTATGATGTCCCGCATGAGAGAACGGGGGTTAAGGCGTTCTTTAACCAGTTGAAACGTTTTTTTCCCAAAACCCCAATTACCCCATTTTTTTAAAAAAAATTTCCAAAAACATTCTTAGCGTGGTTATTCATTACATCATCTTTTGTTTGGGGGTTAAAAAAAAACCCAAAAAGGGAAAAAATTACTTCTTTTTTTTTATAACAAGTACCCCCCTCTAAAGCTCCCCCGGGTAGATTTTTTTGGAAGAGAGTAAGTATTTTGGTTAAATCTGCAAAAAATATTACTTTTAAATTTTTATTAATTTTAAGATTCAAGCCATAAACTTGGTTTTTTCTTTTTAAATTTTTTTAATACTGTACTTATTACATTAAAACCCATAACAACTGCCCATCAAGTGACACAAAAAAAAAAAGGACAGATAAAAGTTTTTTTGATCCCCAAAAATCCGAAGAATTGAACTTTTTTGGGGTTTTTAAAAAGAGAGACAAAAAAAGATTTTTTGATGGGTCGTGAATCTATGATTTTTTTTTTTAAACCCTTTAAAAAATTTTCGTTTTTGGACTAAGAAACTAAATTAATATGTTTTTCATAAGACTTTTAAAAAAGGGAAAAAAGGGGGCCCCCAACACCAGCGAAAGTCAAAGAGGTGAGTGCCATTTTTAAAAACCTTTTTTTTAAAATTTTCATAAATCTCATAATTATTTTTTTTAATTTTATTATACAGGGGGTTTTAAAAATGTTACAATGCGATATCTCTAAAATGTGTTGCACGATTTTAACAAAAGTTGGTATGGGTAAAAAGTAGAAAGGGGGGGGCATCCCCTTGGGCGTAGTTTTAAAAATTTTTCCTCCCTTTTTTTACGGGGGGGGGGTAACTTCAAAATTTTTAAAGGAAAGGTTTTAGTTTTTTTTTAAAAATTTTTTAAACAGCAAAAAAAATACATAAAATGTACAAAAAATTACTTCATTTGCTTTAGGGGGTTTCCAGAAAACGAATTTTTAAGGAAATAATAAAAAGAAACAATAAATTAAAAATATTTAAAATTAACGTTTTTGGGTTTTGCTTAAAAAAGGGGAAAGTGGCCTCCTTTACTTCAAAAAAATTTCAAAATTCTTTTTTGACAGGAGTTGCGCACACGATTTAACATTTTTGGGAGTTACAAAATACAAGCTTGTCGAATACGGTTTTTCATGTTTTCTGGTGGGTTGGTGCTGTAGCCATAATTTTTTTTTTTAAATCCCCATAGAAAGAAATCTGGGGGCCCCGGGATCGGGGGATCTAGCAGGCCAATTTACAGGACCACCTCCCCAATCCACCTATCTCCAAATATGTAATTCAGAAAAACCCCGTACTTGCCCCAAAAGTGGGGGGAGCCCCCTTTTTTTTGAAACCACACTTTCTTGCCTAATTCCATTTTTTATTTAGAAGCTGCGGAAAATTTTTTTTTTAAAAAAATTATTGTACTTTTTCCCCCCTTTAGTGGGCCATAAAAAAAAGTGGGCCAATTACTTTGTCTGCAACAAATACCACACCAGGTATTTACTGACCAAGGATCCCCATTTGGAAAACCCTCCTAATCCAGTGTGGTTTTTGCTGCCCAATAGTGCATATTTTTTTATTGACCTTAAATTAAAAGCAAAAAATTTTCGAATTGCAATACCAAATGAAAAAAAAATCCGGTGGAAAAAAAAATAGTCACCCGACCACAATTAGTAAACGTAGCCTCATCAGAAAAAATCACTTGTTTTAAAAAAAAACATGATTTTTTTTGAATCTTCACCCCCAAAGGGGCCAAAATGTTACTCGTTTTTTTGGGAAAACCCCCCCGTACAGTTTTTTGGTAAAGACTAACGTGAAAAGGGGAAAAATTTTGGGGAAAGAAAATAGTTATCCCCTTTTTAAATTCCCGAATCTTGAGCAAAATTCTCTGGAACCAAAAAAGGGGGTTTCAAAATTTTTGGGCCCCCCAAAAAAACCCCAAAAACCATGTCTTCACTGGTTTTTTTTGTCGCCGAATTCTCTTTGGCCCCAAAAAATTTTCCGTATTGGGGTCTCTTCCAGCCCTTTTAAAAAACCCTGTGGGACTTAGGGGGAAAAACATGAAACCTGACAGCCCACAATTGTAGCTTCCCGGTAATTCTTCCTACATTCACCCAAAATTAATAAATATTGATCTCAATGTCGTAGTTTTGCTCCATATCTGGGGAAAAGATCTGAAGAGACTAGAGATTTTTTTTTACACAAATGTCACTATTTGACAAAAGTAGGTCGTTACCAAAAATAAATACCCAAATCCCAAAATTTTTTTGCTTACATAAAAAATTTTTTTTAAAAAAAAACTAAAATTTTTAAAAAAAAATTTTTATTATTGATAAGTATCCCCTAAAGCAAATGAAGTTTTTTTAACCCCTTATGTAGTTTTTTTTTTTATTAAAATTTCATAAAAAAAAATACACCCTTTCCATTTAAAATTTGAAGTTCCCCCCCCCCCCGTAAAAAAATTGGGGGGGGAAAAAAATTTAAATACTACGTCAGAGTATGCCCCCCTTTTGGGTTTTCTTGTTACCCATACCAACTTTTGTTAAAATCGTAAAAACATTTTAGAGATATCGCCGTAACATTTTAAAAAAACCTCACACTGTATAAATTATAGTCCTTTTTTTTGTATTATTAATAGTGAAGGCCACCTTGCGCCATCATTTAATATCCGTTCGAGCCGGATTGTACTTTTCCCCGCTTTTTTTTTTCGATTTAAAATTCTCAAAAAAATAAAAAAATTTTAAAATAATCTCGGGGGAGTAGTTTGATCACTTAGTAGTTTAGGGGTCGGGGGCGGGTAGTCCACACGGGGAGTACGCGGGGAAAAGATTTTCGCGACGACTCAGGTTTGCAGCGTTCCCCCGTAGCGGGGGTAAAGTTCAACCGTGAAAAGGGCCCCAAAGGGTTTTTGGGGGAGTGAATAATTACAAAAAAAAAACTTTTTTAAAATTTTAAAAAATTTACGGTTCCCTTTAGTGTAATATTTATTTTTGAACTTTTTTTTTTTTATTAGTTTCTGTGTGACCAAATATTTAAATTGGTTTTTTTTTTTTAAATTTTATGAAAAATTTTTTTAAAAAAGGGTTTTGGGATCTCTTTTTAAATTTAAAAAAAATTTTTTTAAAAAATTAAAAAAAGAAAAGAAAAATTTAGCTTTTAAAAATTGGGGAAAAATCTTATAATATTGGCTTAACAGCAAAAAAATGATGATTCAAAAAAGGGAAATTTTTTTGTCATTTCATTATAATGCTCTTATCTATGATGATGAAATTTTAAAAACACGATAAAAATTTTTAAAAAAAGGGGAATACATTTTATTACGCTATTAAAACAATTAAATAAGATATGTATCTTGCAGATGCTCCGCTAGTTCTTTTTTAAAAAATTTTTTCTTCGATACCCTTAAAAAAATTTAAAAACTCGTTTACCTAAAAAAAAATATTCCTTTTTTGGGGAAAAAAGAAATTAAAAGGGGGTTTTTTGATTTATAAAAAAAAGTTTTAATTCATAATAATAAAATACTATAAATGACGTACAAAAAAATTTTTAAAATTTAGGGGAAAAAACCCCCATAGAGGCCCCCCTTTTAAAAAAAATATGTATTCCTTTTTACAAAAGCAAGATTTTTTTTTAAAACGGGTGGGGACTTTGGTTTATTATCTTCAAATTATTGAAAGGAATAAACATTATCTTTGGTATTTTTCCCCCCTATTAGCAAGTTTTTTGGGGGCCCTTTTTTTAAAAAATATCCCATATAAGGGGGGGTTGCCTAAAACCATGTAAATTACGTTTAATCGATGCCCCGCCGAGAAAGAGGGAAAATTTTTTCCCCCAAAAAATTTTATCGCACCTAGCCGTCCCCCTGCAAAGCAAGAGACATTTTAAACTGCCAAACTTAGTTGTATTTGCAGAGTCTATAGATAAATAAAAAATGTTGTGTGTCATTCGCGGGAAAATAGGGGTTATTGCAATCAAGGCAACTATACCCCCGGGGGGCTATCCGGGTTTTTTCCCCCCCAAACCTTTTTTTTAAAAAAGGGAACCTTTAAATTTAATTTTTAAAAAAATTTCCTTTTTTCTGAAAATAATTACTTAATAGCCTATAAAACCCCTTTAAAAGAGAACCCAAAAAAAAGTTTTGCAGCCACTTCCCACTATAATGGGGGGGTTTTAAAGCCCGCTTAAAAAAAATTCAGCAAAAGAACTTTATTTTTGCTTGATACCTTTTTTTAAAAAATTGCAGCCTTAAAAGCGTTAAAGTTTGAGGTCAAGATTGGGGGTTTTTTTTATTTTTAAAAAGTTATTACCTAAATTGGGGGCCCCCACTCGCACCGAGTTTGAAAAGGAGCAAAAGAGAAATTGAACTTCCAACTTTTTTAAAATTTTAAAATTTTTTTCTTAGAATCATATTGCAAGGCTTTAGAATCGGTGCAATTAATGGTACCTGTTTCTAAATTTACCCCCCAAAAACCATTCAAAATAATTTTTTATTAAGAAAAGGGTTTTTTTTTTTTTCCTCCCTTCATGACAACCCCTAAAAAACATGTTTTCTAAAAATGCATCCTATGTACAGGATCACACATCTTATGCAGGTGTCAAACCTTTTTATCCAAAAGTCCCCAGGAGAGATTCACATTGGGGGGGAACATAACTATTTAAATTGCTTGGGGTTCCATGTTTAAAAAAGTGAAAGTACTACGAATTGCAAAATATGAAGTTTCCCCACCATACCTTTTTTCTTTTTCAACGAAATAATACAGCAAGTATTTTTTTCCCCCAAAAAAAAGGCCCCCCTCTATCCAAATCAAAACCAAAAACCCAATTTCAAAAGAAAAAGGGTTCTTTCCAAATACTCCAGCATCATTAGTCACTACTCAGTCTCCTCTTTATTTAGTTTGCTTGTTTCTCAACAAACAACTGTTCTGTTTTTACGTAGAGGCAAAGGTAAGAGATGCCCGTGGTGGTTTTCAGAGTCCGTATTTTATTAGATACGGGTGGTATGGCCAATTTTTTTTCCAGAAGTAAATAGGTTGGGTTTAGGTTAAGAGAAAATGCTACGTAGTAAATACTTTTTTTAGGAGCATTAGTATGTAATACATTTTATGTATACGACCCAATATCTCCAAAAGGAGGCCTATGGAAAAAGTTTATTTGAACTTATACTGTTTTTTTCCGGACACCCTGTAGATGCCGTTATCATCACATCATCACTATATTCTTTTATGTAAAAATAAATTTGATGCAAATTTGTTTATGTATAAATTATTACAATAATGCACCTTGATATTACTCAACTATCATTCTCTGAGTCTAATAAATTTGCAATTTTACTACCATCACCCTTGACATAATTCTTCTTTTTCAAGAACGTTTTATAACCATTTAAGGCATCAGATGTTATTATTAACGATCAGTCGATAAACCGGAAAATTGAATTTAACGAAACCTTAATAAGATTCCGGAAAAGCCAATTCTCCACTTTACCACCCATCATAATGTTTTTATTAGTATTTGATCAAGATGAGGAAATGAAACCTGCTGAATAAAAATTAAATTTATTTGACTTTCTTAAATATAATTTGAAACGTTTTTTTTTTATTAAAAAATAATGACTTTGGGGCCCTTTAAGGAAAAGCGATTTAAGGTTTGTAATTTTTTCTTGATGGCTTCTATTACCTCTTCGTTCGATAAAAGTTGCATTAATTTTTTAGGTGTGAGAACAGCCAGATGTAGAGGGAGCTACATCGGGTAAACAGTGTGAATGTTTGAAATTATAGTTTTTTGAACCCTGTATTTAGTTCGGTTGCTAAGCGTTGTTTAATAGCGGCATCTTTAGTGATGTAGTTAGTGTCAGGAAGTTTTTACATTTCTCAAGCCAAAAAATGTCGGAACCTAGTTTATATGTCCCTACCCAACTAACATTTTTCGGAGCCTAAAGTTTTATTAAAGGTTAACGGATATTTATAAGAGGTTTATGAGAAACCTTAACTTTTATATTAGTTTTTAAAGTTTTATAAGAAAACTATTGGTGTTACAAGTTTTGTAAGACGCCCAGAAAATACCAAAATACTTAAAGTTTTATAACATTGCATCCAAAATGTTTCCGTTACCTTATCTATAAAACCTTTGGTTTTGGTTACGCAAAAAATTTTAAAAGGGTTTTATAGCGTTCTTAAAAACCTTATTATAAAACTTTTACTCTTGAGGGTTTTATAGCTTACTTCGTAAAACCCTTATAAATCTTAAGGCACCCAATAAATATTCTAAAGCTACTACAAAACCTAAGAAATTTTTAAAACCTATAGGCCCAATAGCAACTTTTTTATGTAGAGGGGGCACAGCGGGGCACTATATTTTTTAGGTTAATATGTTTAATAATTGTTTTCTGTGTCTTCTTAATGTTTAATAATTGATTAAAAGTGAAACATGTCACAGGAGAGAAAAAATTGGAAAAATTGACATTTGACATTTGAGAACAAATAGCTTTCAGTTGGTTTTCCGGTTACTTTTGGTTTTATAACGGTAACGAAGGTTTCTATAAATACCTTTTTGGTAAGTTATAAAACTATAAGTATTACAAAGCACCTAAGGTTTTATTGCAAGAGTAATATTCCCATAAGACACTAAGGTAAGTTTTATAAAAGTGTTTATTATTACTTAAAGGCTCATTAGAAAACTATGGGCGTTTAAAAAGCGAAATGGCGGCCATTTTAATATTTGGTTCGAATTGTCATAAATATTTACACAAAAACGAAGAATATTTCATTACTGAAGCTAAAAGACGTATTTCCTTAAAAACATGGGGTTAAGAAATGTTGAGCAGTTTATTTGCAAAAAAACAAATTATGAGACATTTTGGGGTTTTTACAAAAATAAATTTTTAGAGAGCCCTTTAGGAGGCGCTTTAGTTTAAGAAAGGGTAAAATGTAAAATTACTTGATAAATCTTTCGTGCCAAGTAAAATAAAGTCCTCATAGAAAATTTTCAGAGTATTTAAGTTGTTATAATAATTATTTAATACGCCATTTTGATAATGTCAAAGTAAAAATCCATTGCTGTCAACTTTGCAGTCGAAGCAGAATAATAAAAATAAGGACTTGAAATAGAACATATTGTAAACAAACGATGTAGAAGGAGATGAAGCTAAAAGGGGACTTTTTTTATTTGGTGTTTATAAACACTGTAGGTAGGGAAGTTTATAATGGTTTTTATAAGAAATATTAAGGTTTTATAGCGGTAACAAAAATGTATTTCTTGCCGCTATAAAACGTATTTATGGTTTATAAAGGTAACGACAACCTCTTAGTTACAAATACATGGAGAGTAAAGGTTTTATGTGGTACTAAAATTTAGTCACCGTTACCTTTATAAGATTCTCCATTTAAGTGCTATATGGGTTTTATAAGAGTAACGAAAACGTTTCGCAAACCATTGATAGGTTCTTAGGTTTTATAAAATAGGTAATCAAAACGTAACCGTTACCAATATAAAACAAAAAATGTTAGTTGGGTAGTGATGTGGAGGAATCTGCTTATATTGCAATGTCGAGTCTGATCTCTGAAAAATCAAAATTAAAGTACGATTTGGTTTATTAAAAATTCAATAATTGGCCTGAAGAAAAGAATATTAAGCGTATAACTGAAAAGTTTTTTTGGCTTATTTTCAAGTTCATTTATGAAGAGCTCTACGTTATGGTCATTGTATTCAATGGTAAAAACAGCAATTTCGCTAAAGAATAATATTAATATAAAGAAGTTTACTGGACTTGTGATGTTTCTAAAGCGACAGTCAAAGGGACATCAACTAAAAAAGTGTTATGTACCACCAAAGAACATATTTTAAGATTCTTAACGGAAGCCGATGATAGGTCATTTTTAATGATGAAGGTATACAACTTATTTACTTCCTCCCTTTGCTGTTTTAAAAAAGTTAAGTAACTTTAAATATTTGTATTTTTTTGGGTTGCAATGATTATTAATGTAGCAGGTGCTTGCCGAAAGTCTGATGAGTTAACATTTATGCGCAAAGAAAATCTAGGGAATAAAAAAACATACATTATAATAAGGTTTTCCATTACAAAAGCTAATATATAGAGGAAATTTACTATTACAGAAGGGGATATAAAGAAGCTTGATTTTGTGAAAATCGTAAGGAAATATATGCGTTTACGACCACAAGACAATAAGCATGATAGATTCTTCATTAAATACGCTCAGGAAAAATGTCATTCGCAGCTTTTTGGAATAAATTCGTTCGGTATATTAACAAAAAATATTGTAAAATTTCTATAATTATCAAATTCAAACTTATTTAATGGTCATTGCTTCCGCAAATCATCTGCTACACTATTGGCAGATTCTGGTGTTAACCTTCTAAAAATAAAACAATACGCAGGTTGGAAATTAAATAAGATAGCGAAAGGTTACGTAGAAAATTCAATCGAAAACAAAAAAAGAAGAGCTAAAACCATTCTTGGAAAGTCCAGTGAAGTAGAAATAATTAATATTTTCCAGCTAGCAAATATCAATAAAACTTTGTCGTCTAGTGAAATAGTTAATCTTAATAATTGTACCAATTATGTTGTAAATATTAACTATTAAAACATTTTTAAGTCTCAATTGTAATAAACATTAGTATTATATAGTTGTTTTGTTTATGATTTTTTAATTAAATTAATTATTTTTATATAGTTGTTTATATTTTCTTTGTGCAACTGTGTGACCATTTCGCTACTAGTTTTAAAGTTTTATTTTTTCAACACTAGTGTTGAAAAATAAAATGATTTAGTACGTCAGTCAGTTTTAAAAAAATCCCAAAGAAAAACTTGAATTTCAAAACTAAATCCTCCATTTTGATTTTTTCATGAATTTAATCAAAATTTATAGTCAAATGCCAAGTTCCGCAAAATTTTTCTTGGAATTAAAGGCATCTGAAATATTTCGTTTTTAGAAAAACATATATAATTTTGAATTTAAGGATGAAATTTAATCAAATTTATGGAAAAAATACAAATAGAGGATTTGCTTTTAAAACTTAGATTATCTCTGGAAGCGCTGCAAAAAACTTTTATTGCAAATTTAAAAAAGAAAATTTTGTTTTTCAAAGTGGTCCCCTTCAGGTAATAGCATCTAATATATATTTGGTGTGGGTCCCATGTCCAACTTTTTAGATAAAAAATTACGAAAAGAGCCGCCAATAACTACGGAGAATATCCAAGATCTAAAGTGTGAGCATCATGCTCCTTATTTCCCTTACCTCGTTTCTAGCGACTATTATTTATTTTTGGTTAAGGAGGCAGATGACGAATTGGTTAAGGCAATGCCAAAACGAGGGAAGAAGTACATAAAAAGTCATTGAAACCACGTCATGAATGACGTACCTATTTTACCGTTGCTTTATTAGATTTTGCTTAACAACATTGCTAAACTAGGTAAAAAGCAACATGTTAAGACGAGTTTATTAGAGCCATTAACTCTTTTTTGTAAAAATAAAAGGTTTTACGATAATATTCCTATAATTTAGACAATAGTCAGTAATTACTTGATGATAGATCTGTACAAGAAGAGGGTTATTTAAAAAAACAAATTGCTTTGCACCAACATGTTAAAATTAGGTATAAGAATTTACACCATTTCAGTGATACTCACCCCATTTCGAACACCATGGGATACCATGCAGGCATCAATGGATACGTATACTACTCGTGTAGTACCATCGTCGAATATGAAAGCTCTTGCAAATTGTCTTAAGTGAATGCCGCAGCCTTTTTGGTCAAGTTTGGCATATCCCATCTAAAAACATTGTTTTAACATTGTAATATACAGGATGATACGAAAGTAAGCAAAAAATTGGGAACGCATGTAAATAAATTAAATAAGATGTCTTAATTAGGGATAGAAAATTATCCATACAAAAAAGAATTGTCTGCAAAAAATTATAAAAGTAAACCAAAATTGGCCTGTTTTCTATTCCTGTATAAATGAATTTAATAAAATAGTAATGGAATTTAGAGTAAAAATTTATATGGCATTGCACTACATATTACACTAATAAATTAAAAATTTTTAAAACAAATTTACAAAATATTAAGCTTTTAAACATTACTAGGTCAACTTTTATTTATTTTGTTTCGTTAATAAATATTTTTTAATGAGTTTTATATTCTTCTTTTCTGGGACTATTTTTTGGTTTAATTTAGATATCTAGTTTATTATACTCAATTAGACTTTTATAAAAAACTGATATAAATAATATAGTTTTTAATAATTTTTTTAGAGAAAAAGTTGTTATTACTTCTTGTTAAGTAACTATGACAATCACAATTTCGCACTGTATCAGCTTCTGGCGTCGCCTCGTCCATAATGTCTAACTCGTACTGTAAATAAGTAATCTACCGGATTTATAACGTAAATTACTATTATTTCATACTGTACTGTCGAAATTTAAGGTTTGAAATAATAACCTTTTTGTAACCTGCTTTTCAAGATAAGATAAAAAATAAAATTGCTTGCTTTGGAACGATTTTTGGGATTTTTTTTTAATATTGAATATATGAATTAATTTGACAACAAAAATGTGTTAATATATCCAGGGTGACTATTTATATCAGTACTGTATATAAAAATAATATTCTTTTCATTATATATATATATATATATATATATATATATATAATAAATTATTATTATTAATTAAAATTAATTTATTTTTATATAATATTACAATCATTAATTTTAAACCGTAAAAACGATTTAAAATACAAAATGCATTGCAAACCCACCGAGAGTTTAAAATAATTCCCTGGGCACCACGACAGATGGCTCTGTCAGTTTTGCATGATGGGCCCCGATGTCCAAATCTTAAAATAGAAAATCCAAAGTTTTAAAATCATTATATCAAATTTCTTATTTCTTGTTCAACTGACAGCGCTCATTGGTCGTTAATTTTTAAACCATACTTGTTTTTGTAATTTTTTTTAACTATAAATTCTTTTGTTTTTTGTTATATTTTTTTCCCGTAAAAGTCTTGTTAGTAACAGGGTGGCAACGATCCACGTGCTTAAAACTAAGTTAAAGTCAGTATTTTAAAAGGGAATGTGAATGGTTTTGTTCTTCATTGCTATTAAACCTGTTTCATGTTTTCAACTCACATAGGGTAAGAACTTTGTAAAAGAGAGAATTATTTTTGTTAGTTTCACTAAAAAGGGATTATTTTCTTTATTTTGATTGTCCCGATGATGGGAAAAATTTTTTCCAAAGCCAATTTTCAATAAAGAGTTAATTACTTAAAGTGCCTTTCATTTCCTGCATTTCACTCTCTGGTTTCAGATTTTTTTTTTTAACTAGTCAGCCCGACACCCTTTCCCTTTCTTTTTATATATATATATATATATATATATATATATATATATAAAAATATATATATATATATATATATATATATATATATATATATATATATATATATATATATATATATATATATATATATATATTTAATAAATTATTTTTAAAAAAAAAAAAAAAAACGACGCGGGGACGTCAGGGCCCACTAATAAAAAAATTAAAAGCCTATAGCACTTTACAATAAAAAAATGGTAAATTCTTAATTATTTGAAAACTATACATTTTGGAAAAGACCACTTAATACAAAGTTACCTTATTTTTATTGCTAAATGATAAATAGGTGTTTCATTTAAAAAAAAAAGACTTTTACGTTTTATTAGTTAATTTTTGTACTTTATTTTAGTCACCCAATTTTTCACCCAAAATATCCACTTAATATTTTCAAAAAATTGGCCTCTTTAGAAGGAATTTAACTCAAATTAAATAAAAAGGGGATGACGTATAGAAAAATTCTCCTTATTTTGGGGTCCGCAAACGTCATTTTTTAATAAAATTAAGATAGTCCGAAAACGATTAGACTAGGTATATTATACACGAAATATATCTATCATTTCTGAATCCAAAAATGCAATAAATATGGGTGTTCATTAAAAATAAGGAAGTTAGCATCGACTTCCGGTACAATAAATATTTTAGACGAGTTGCTCTATCGGTATCAGTAAACTAACAACCTCAAAATTTTCCTTTGCTTAGTTTTTTTTTAGAAATCGACCTGGTCTGTGGGACACCCTGTATATATTATATATATATATATATATATATATATATATATATATATATATTTTTTTTTATTAATATTAATTATTATTTTTTTTATTTTAAATAAACTATGATCCATATAACTCGATATATTTTTTTATTTGTTTATTACATAAATAAAGTTGTTGATTTGTTCATACCCATTAAAATTAAAATTACTTACAAACCCGGGAATAATTCTTTTTTATTTTTAATTGAAAAAGCAGCAAACCAATAATTTAACAAAATTGGTAAAGGTGAAAAAACTGTTTCCATAAAAAAATTTTCAAAATAAATAAGGCTAAAACCCCAAAGTTTTACCGGACTAGTCCGGTATTTTTTTTACTGGACTTATACTGTAAAAGTTCATTTTCCGGATTAAAACCAAGTATCTAAAAGTGCGTTATACAGTACAGTATCAAATAAAAAAATTTTGCGGTCACTTTTTTTTAAGCTCGTAAAAATGACTTACCAATGTTATTTCAGCTGAAGGTCCAGTGCAATCTGCTCTACCAACTCCTACTTGGTACGTACCCAAAACTGATGGCACAGACAGACACACTAGGAAAAAGAGAACTTGCACGAAGTGACATGATTGATTTGTCATTTCTACTTAATAACTTTACTGAAACAAAAAGAAAAATACGTGTTTTATTATAAAAAATCTACGGTACATTTTTAAATAGGTCAATTTAATTTTTAGCTAACAGTTAAATCTCAAATTACGTCGTCTAACCGATAAAATAGCGTCAATTTTTTTAAAATGAAGTGGTTTGTCATATTTATCTTGAAAACGTGCCTGTTAATTTTAATGCTTTTGTTTTATATTCATACACTATTAAATACGTTCTGTTAATGGTATAGTGATACAAAAAACTGGAGGTTTATAAAAGTCACGTCGTCAGTAAATAATTGTCCTAATTTTCTATAGCATCATTTTTATAACAGTCCGGGGATATTTTTATTAGGTAGTGGATGTATTTCTTAACTTTTAAACATTTTTTGTTAAATGAACGGTTTTTCCAGAAAAAATTTACTTAAAATGACCTTAAAAATACCTTGAATGACCTCTGGGAGGCGTCGCGGGGTCAAACAAACTACGGATTCGAACTTGCTGGCCTCGAAAACATACGTATGCATTTTTCAAAGATTTCTTCTCTACTTGACCTTCGAATGACCTTGAAACTGACGAGATGGAGCTTATTTAACCCACTTATCGTATTTTGCAAGTAGGGCTAGACCACCCTAAGTGTTTCGTCGTAGATTAAATGTTGACCTGTGTTTTTTTTTATAAAAAAGAAAAGAAGGATATATGGATATGGGGTACAGT
The DNA here is from genome assembly GCA_019359885.1 of Listronotus oregonensis. Lineage (NCBI taxonomy): Eukaryota > Metazoa > Arthropoda > Insecta > Coleoptera > Curculionidae > Listronotus > Listronotus oregonensis. Next base: position 14,611 of record JAHBCN010008399.1, on the reverse strand, counting down.
CAAGGAAGTTTAAAGGTGTATGGAAGCCCAATACTGTAGAACAAAATTGTCCAGGCGTGCAGGGCAGCGGGAATAGGGGGGTTGGCCCCGCGGAATTTGCGCAATGAATAGTAGGTCAGGGCCGGATTTCCATAATTCTTTGTTACTATCTATAAAATTGACATCATCAAATGTCAAATTCCAACATTCACTGTTTTTCTTTTTAATTTTTGGCACAAAATTGTTGGTTATTAAAGGATATTACTATAGAATATTTAAAATTATTGTGTAATATTAAATTTTTTATCATCTGATATAAGATGGAAAGAATAGATGGCGCCACTTTACTGCCTTCTATTTAAATGGTCGATATTTTTGGAAGTTTTGTATTTTTACCAAAAATCTTTGTAAATAAATAAAAACACGATTTTTTAGTATTAGTATTTATGTACTTATCACCAATTTTGTGATAAAAGAAGGGCAAGATAGTGTAAATGAGTTTAATCTAATCCTAAGATTCTGGTTGTACATTAAAAAGTGAAAATTTTTATAACTGCTTTTTAGGCATATACTTTTCACTAATAACAAACATTCATGAGCCAGAATAACAGTGGTTAAAAATGTTTAGTAACCTTTGGTACCTGAGTATCCATTGTAACAGTATCCGTTAAATATTATGTGTATACAGAATGTCGAGCTTAAAAAGTTGATAATGCAAGATTAAGAAACCAAAAATCTAATTTATTTTTAAACAAATGGTATTGTCTGAAAGTTGTTTCTTCCGATTTTTATCAAATTTGGTATATAGGGGTTTTTTGGGACGCTGATTACAAATTTGAAAATATCTTTTTGGCAACGTTTCGTTTCCGAGATCTTCATCATCAAACTTGAAAATTAAACTAACCTCATTTTCACTCATTCTCCTTTTTTTTGCAAATCTTGATTTTTACACTAAGCGGCACACAAAATATAAACACCTTTTAAAACCTTGTATTTTTTTTTATTTTACATCTTTTTTCCATTAAATTGCAACTTTTAAATTCAAAGGCAGCAGCCACATTTGCTCGAAAAATAAAAGTGTAAAAAAGGTGTAAAATAAACATAAAAACAAGTTTTTAAAAGGTGTTTGTGAAATATTGTGTGCCAATTTAGTGTAAAAATCAAAAATTTTGTGCAAAACGAAGGAGGAATAGTGTAAATAAGGTTAGTTTGATTTTCAATTTTGATGATGAATATCTCGAAAACGAAACATTGCAGAATTTTGTTTTCAGATTCGTAATCAGCGCCCCAAAAAACCCCTGTATACCAAATTTGGTCAAAATCGGAGAGGAGGCAACTTTCGAGACAATTACCAAACAAATACAGAAAAAGCAAAAAGGAACTTTAACATCAAATTGTAATTCCTTTCATTCAATTAGAGGGACCTGTATATATTAAAATTTTCCTGGTCTGCCCAGTAATCAATAATTTTGATCCTTTAAAAGAGTGTACTAAATTATTAAATGAAATAAAAGTATCTAAATGTAAACCTCTTTTTTTTTAATAATCCACAGAAATACACAAACATTGTGGAAATCATCTAAAAGATAGTTAAGATTGCCTTACTTTTCTCACTAATATTTCCTATGAAATTTTCATTTTCTATTATTCATAATTGATATATTATTATTTATTCGGTTACCTAACGTTACGTCTTATAAGAAGCACCTAATTTAAATATAAAAATACTTACCTAAAGTTAAAAAGACGGGTATGTTACCCTTGGATCTTTCAAGACAAAACCATACAAGCTCTAGTCATTTTGTTTTCGATATTATAAGTAACAAACAATAACCACAAAATTATAGTCACAATTTAATAAACACTAATCACTAAAATAAGAAGGTTTTTATCAATCCAAAAACGGTACTCCGGCTCTCATAAAAATATAATGTGTTGGTAACTTCACACTGATTTATCAGTGTGTAAGTAGGCAACACATTAAATTATTTCGTGTAATTTTGTTATTGCGCAGAATCGGCGAGGCCAACTCTGACAGTTATTTTCATACTGAGCTGGACATTTTTTGATCGAATGGGCCATAGCATTGGGCTTCCATACACCTTTAAACTTCCTTGGGTACAGTGCCATCCATTATAACTGGACCCCCGTTTTGGGCTTTTTTTAAACCAAAAATTCATTAAATGGAATTGCTCAAAGTTTTCTATGACCTAAACATTTTTTTCGTGATGTCAACTACCATTTAGTAATCGCAAAGTCGTTAATTTTTTTAAATGTGATGACTAGTTTCGGTCTATATTTTTTCATAGTTTAAAAATTTCTCTAATAGGCTCAATAAAAATTAAGGCAGTTAAACGATTATTTTTCAAGATATTTCGTCTCAAAAAATTCATAAAAAAAATTAGTGGCACCTTGTATATAAATATAAAAATAAGTTACCTGTCAATCTGTCTAGATAAATTTTTGTTTTGGCATACTCTTGTTGAGAGTTGTCAAAAAATAATTAGTTTAAGAGTTAATATCGGTCAAAATATTTTATTCAGACAAAAAAAACGCGATATTATGTTATGCTAGATTAGAATCAATCATCGAGAGGCTCTTACGCGCAAAAGATAACGGCAGCTTTGTCCTGGGAGATTTGTGCTATTAAAATCCACAATAAATAGAATAATGGGTAACCTTGAAATAAATTCCGTCAAAAAATTGACAAGATTGCAGAATGTCCCTGTATTTTTCAGCTGCGTTTACCATGTGAAAATAGTTATTTACATTACAAGATGCGAAAGTTTACTTTTACACTTGAAAGGCCTTTCGCATCGTGTAATGTATTATATTTTTTCTGCTACTGTTCTAGGTATCGCATAATTTAATAATCATTAACATCATGTTTTAATAGAAATATCAGAGATTTTAAAATTTTACCGAAAAAAATTAACCTAGCAACACATTTTTTTAAAAATTTTTCTGTATCAGACTTGTCAGATTTTGAATTATTGTTAATTTAGTATAAATCCATTCCCTTTTTAAAAATGTTAAATGAATATGAAAATGGCATCCAAAGGCGGGACCTTGCGTGTGCCTTAAATTTCCCTGCCAGACAAATCTAAAGAGAGGTACCATCAAACATATAAATCGTTTTTCGGGGAATGGCTTGCTACAAAAAGGGGGGGGGGATTGACGAGAATGTGATGTTGGCGTATTTTCAAGAAAATCCGAGTCTTTATAAACCACCAACCCTCTGGTCTGTATATTCCATGCTCAAGTTAAAAATTTTCCCGAAAAAAAATCAAGATATTTGGGGTTCAAGAAACTATTGTTTTTTATTAAAAGGAAGAGGGGATGGGGGCAAAAAACCCAAAAAAATTTTTAAAGAAGAAATCATAAATTTTTTAATTAACGCGCCTGATCAAAGTTACTTAGCAATGAAAGTAATAGCCATTATGGGAGTGGCTGGGGCATCCCGGACAGACGAAATATTCAGAATAAAGCTAAGATGTAGAAAAAAAGAAATGAGTGGCTATAAAAAAAATAGGGGAGATCAAAATAAAGAAAGAAACCTTGTAGTAACCAAGATGAAGGCCGTGTTCTATGTCAGATTTCTACAGGAATATATTAAGTTGAGGCCAAGGAATGCTCAGATGAGCTTTTTTTATTTAAAAGAGGGGTAAATGTGTTAATCAAGTAATTAAAGCACACTATTTCAAATGCCCCAAAGAAATTGCGAAGTTTTTGAAGCTTGAAGACATCAGTAGATACACTGGCCATTCTTTTAGAAGAACGTCAACTACGTTCCTTGCCAATGCTCGAAAAAGTTTTAATTTAAAAGGTTTAAATTGAAAACCCTTTTGTGGGAGAAAATATGCGAATTTTTTTTTTTGGTTAGGAAATTTCAAAAATTTTTAAACAATTTACCAAAATCCTATTAGTACTTTTTAAAAAAAAAAAAACTAATTAATTTTTTGAACAAAAATAAAAAATTTAAATAAATTTATAAAAAAACCTCAAATGTATTCAAATTTTAATTAATTTCCCTAAAAAAAAAAGTTTTTAAATTTTTTGTCAAAAAAAAAGGTAATTTTTAAAAATTTTATTTCAAAATAAATTTCCCCTTTTATTTATTAAAACTTTAAAATTTAAACAGACCCAAATTTTAAAAAAAAATAAAAGGCCCTTTTAAAATTTTTTTTCCTACTTCCCGGATATAAATAAAAAATAAGAAAAAAACAAAACTTTGATTGTTACAAAAAAAAACCTCAAAATTAAAAAAAAAAAATTTTTATTTTTTAAAAATTTTTTTTCGTCTAAAAAATAAGTAAAAAGAATTTGCCTGTGAAAAAAAGAAAAACCCCAAAACACAGAATTTCACAGATCAAAAATTTGTTAACACGCTTTGATAACAACGACATAAAACTGAAGGGCGACTAGTAATTTATCAAAAAAAAGTTGTTAAAAAAACCCCAAAAAGAAAGTGTTTTTATATTATTAAAAAAAATGTGTAGCATCAATATCTGTTAATTTAATAACACATGGTTACCTATGGTTAAGGGAAGTAGTCAGGAAAACCCCAAAAATAAATTTTCCCCAATCACCTGCCTTTTTAAATTATGATACACGAACGCAAACTTTTATTAGGGCCCAAACGCGATAAATATTAAAACCCATCAAATTTTACTAAATGTTTTAAACCAAAATTTCTTAAAAAAATTAGTTTAGATTCCATTTTTTTTTAAATTTAGGTTTATCCTGACAACGGTGGACGACTTGCCACCGAAACGTAGATAGGTTTTAAGTTTTTTTTAATTTTTTGAGTTTTTTTTATAAGCGATCTGCAAGTTCGAAAACCTTCTTGTGCATGATCATTTTGGCCACAATGTATAACAAGAAAGGAGAGCACAATAATCCTACAGGCTTAAGTCAATGTGGAACACGACAAAAAAAATTTTTGAAAAAATTGATCCATTAGCCGTTACTATGTGGAATTAATCATTAAGAAGAACACTGATAAATAAAATTAAAAAAATAAAAAACAATGTTTTTTTTTTTTATCATGTCTTCATGAAAAAATTTGAATAAATTAACAAATAGAGTTTTTACAATACACTTATTAACATCCTTTTATGTATGAAAATTGACAAAATTTGTTAACACGCATTTGATAACAACGACATAATAAACTGGAATGCGACTAGTAATTTATCAAAGAAAAGTTGTTCAAAAAAACGCCAAATAAAAGAAAGTGTTTTTATATTATTAAAAAAAAATGTGTAGCATCAATATCTGTTAATTTAATAACACATGGTTACCTATGGTTAATGCTGAAGTAGCTTCAGGTAAACTCAAAATCAATTTCCACATCACCTGCCTTTTTAAGAATTATAGATACACGAATCAAGCAAACTAATATGTCATTTATGGCAAAACGCGATAAATATTAAAAAGCTATCAGAATTTTACTAAATGTTTTAAACCAAAATTTCTTAAAAAAATTAGTTTGGATTCCTATTTTTTAATTTAGGTTTATCCTGACAACGGTGGACGACTTGCCACCGAAACGTAGATAGGTTTTAAGATTTTTTTTTAATTTTTTGAGTTTTTTTTATAAGCGATCTGCAAGTTCGAAAACCTTCTTGTGCATGATCATTTTGGCCACAATGTATAACAAGAAAGGAGAGCACAATAATCCTACAGGCTTAAGTACAAATGTGGGAACACGACAAAAAGTAAATTTTAGAAAAAATTGATGCTATTAGCCGTTACTATGTGGTAATTAATCATCATGAAGAACACTGATAAATAAAATTAAAAAAATAAAAAACATAGTAGTTTTATTTATCAGTGTTCTTCATGATAAATTTTAGAAGTAAATTTAACTAATAGAGTTTTTACAATACACTTATTAACATCCTTTTATGTATGAAATTGGACTCCATCTTATTTTCAATTTTTAGGAATTAAAGTTGATCTAAATACATCTAATTTCCCGATAAAAATATATGGATTGTTATAAGATTGATGATATAGAAAATCAGAAGAGTACACGTATTTTATGACACCCTGTATATTATCTGCTTATTTTATTTAAAATTGTTTCCAATATAATAAAACATAATCCATTTACTTGCAAATTCGGCCACATGTACTGGGTAAAACTACTTTTATCAGACCCGTCTTTCCCACTGGGCGCTCTGATATTGCAGATGATAGTAAAGTATATATTTTATTTATGACAAGATTATACAAAACAAACCTACAACTTGAAGATAACATACTCATCTATCCCTTTGGCCTGCATTGAAGGGGCCCCATCATTATTCTAAAGTGCCCAGGGCCCCCAATAGGTAAAAGACGGCCCTGATATTTATCTTGTAAAGGCAAAACTCATTATTTAACCAGCTATTAGGGGTACACCCCTGAGACACTGAAAATTGTATTACATGGTTTATTCATTTATTTCGTCGATGCAAAATAAATTGTACCTTCCCCCGTGTTGTTTTTTACGGTAAAATGCATTATATCACCACAACATCTCATCAAGGGCTTCACCGCTAGATGTCATGCTTCTCTCAGGGGAGGAGTCCATATTAACGTGTTAAATATTACAAAACCTTTCTAAAAAGTAATGGGTTATTTAAATTTCTAAACAAATAAAATATCCATGTCCATTGTTTTGTTTTGTATATAAAGTAGTCTTAAAAAGATATTGATGGCGGGTTAAGATGAAGACAAAACAAAAATTACCCAACGGTTTGTCTTGGTTTATTTTTTTTAAATGAAACTAAATTAAATAAAAAAGCCTTTCTTTATTGATTTTGCAAAAATAAATAAACAACCCATTCTCAAGTGTCTCTTTGTAATTTTATTAAAATAAAAAAAATACATTTTAGAATGAATAGATGTTTTAACTACCATAGTTTTATATATGGTAGATTATTATCGTTTTTTTTAACCAAAGTATGACATAAATTGGAACAAATTAAATATAAATAAGGAACAGGCCGAAAATACTGACGTCATAAATACGGTAGTTGCATAAACAATTAGTTAAATTTAACGATTAATTATTGATCCACCATATGATTTTGTTACCGGAGTTTTCTCAGATGCTTAAGTATACAGTGATATTATTTCGATTTTTCAATCCGTTCGTTATTGGAAAAGTGTTTACGACGTTTCGCCAACATCTCAGCCGGCATTTTCAAGTGACCTGTCCTTGACGGATCCTTGACTCGAAACAGTTTTTATCTTTTTAAGAAAAAACCGAGCATAGAATAAAAAAAAACTCAGGTGATTTAGGGGATTTAAAAAAGGGATTTTTATTTTAAGAAAAATCAGTGGCTTACCATTAATTTCTTCCAATATTCTATACAGGTTAAATTTCGAACGAACGCACTAGTAAAAATAAAAAAGTGGTACACTTAAAAATGCTTCTTGATACATAGTACATGTATACCAAATTTCATTAAAATATCTAAAGTGGTATTACAGATAATAATAATAAATTATTTATTTTTAAAAATTTAGTCATTCTGTATCTCAAAATCTAAGACGTATAGGACATACATTTATATATAGTTTTCTTCTTAAAATCGACAAAAAAATTGCCTCCTTATATATTCACATTCAATTAGAAAACACCCTGTATAATTTAAAAAACTTTACCATTCAAATTCATTCGTCAACAGTGATTTTATCAAATGTCAATCAATTTTTTTTTTTAGTTAGTTAAGGATCCAAAATTAATTTTGAGTTATCACATTTTAAAAAATTATTATTGTGTCAGAGCTAGTCCGTCCCTGGCAACTAAATGCCAAAGTTTTTAATGGGTTCATTTTAAAAGATTTACCCCGGGAACTTTATTTAAAAAAAAATAAATTAGGGCCTATTTAAAAGTTATTAAAAAGAAACGATTTCAGGGGTCCATTATGTAATTTTTGTATCTGTAGGGAGGTCGGGAAAAAAGTTTATGGTAGAGATGTATAGAGATATAAAAATTACTAACTCACAACATACATTTGGCTTTTGACCATAGATGAAATTTGGTACGAAGGTGGATTATAAATTGAAGACGTAAATGAATTTTAAAACTACCTTTTAGGGTTATAATGGAAGAGGATATAAAACTTCGCCATTTCTATTTAGTATAAAATAAAAACTGCTGATTACGATAGAAAAAGATGTTTAAGCTTAAAATTTTACATCCTTTGTTTAAAATGGAGATAAAATTTATACCCTGACCAATCACAAAATCTTAAAAACTACTTGAGCTACTTGGCCCAAAGGTAGATTAAAGGTAGTAGAAGTCACCTAAGAAAGGATTTTAGGAAATTTTTTTATCTAAATGGGTAGAAAGAGGTGACACTTTGTATGGAAATTTGTCATTTCTAAAGAATCAACCTGTGATGTTCTTTCCCCTGATGGCTGCTTAGTACATTAAATTTTAATTTTATTTTAATTTTGTTAAAACCTTACATATCTTTTTAAATGGTAATGGTTGTTAAAAAATTTTGAAAAAATTAAAATTTGGTCTTTTTCTGTTTTTGTATTAAAAGAAACTCTTAGATATTGATGTTAGGTAAAATCCAATGTATGTGTTTTTATTTAAAATTTAAAAATAAAGGAACATTTTTATTTGACTGTTTTTCCAATTTAATTAATTATATATATATATATATATATATATATATATATATATATATATTATATTATATATATATATATATAAATATATATATATAAATAATATATATATATATAAATATATATAATATTAATTTTGTACATAGTTTCATAAATGTTGGATTATTATCGTAACTGCAACAAGCATAAAAAATGTATTAGAACAAATTAAATATAAATGAGGAACTGGCCGAAAAAACTGACGTCATAACATAATACAGCTGAATAAATAATTATTAGGAAATTAAAACAATGAATTATTGATGTTTATGGCCAAGAAGATTTTTTGCATAAACTTGCATAGAATATTATAATAAATATGCAAATGACACTCTGTTGTTTTTCAGATCATCGATGTATTCAAGGGAGGTGGGCTGGTGGGCTTCATTACTTACAATTTGACACCTTTTGGGATTTAAGAGGTTTAATATGTAGAAAGGATAATGGAATAGGAGTACTTATATATAAGAGCTATTGCGCTTATAAGAAAAATTATAGATTTGGTGCATGACTCACAAGTGGGCGCCACTTTTTGCATTATAACCTAAGAAGGATTTAAACAGTGTGGATTTACCAAAATGGTTGAATTTTGTTTCTCTGGTGTGGTCTGAGATTAATTTTGCTGCATAGCCCAGATGTGGTAACCACTTTTTGCAATATGCCCAAAAGGAGTCGCCACTTTTTGCAACTTCCATATTACGTGTTTAATCAATAGAGGTTAAGGGATTTGGGGGATTGTATTTTAGACAATTTAAGTTTTTTAAATGTGAGCTAGGTGTAATTTTTAAATCTGTATATATATATATATATATATATATATATATATATATATATATATATATATATATATATATATATATATATATATATATATATATATATATATATATATATATATATATATATATATATATATATATATATATATATATATATATATATATATATATATATATATATATATATATATATATATATATATATATATATATATATAAAATTGTATTACAATTTATAAAGTATCGGAAAAAAGAAAATGATAGACTTTTCTACTAATAGAAAAATTAACAGATCATTGAATTGACATTGTTAGATTGTTATCATTACTTTGGATAAAAATCATATTTTTCTTGGTATTTTACCTCTCTTTACAAAACATAAATGTTTAGAAAGCTTTATTTCAGGTCTCTAATTGAAACTGGGTGCAAATTCGCAATTATTAAACCTGTCAATTTGTGATACTTAATCCCTTATATTTATTTCTAGGAAAATATTGCAAGGATAAATAATGTTTGTAAACATTTTTTATTCTGTACAATAAAAAGTTATTAATGAACCTATCTAGCAGACATATCTGAACAACAACTATTACAAAAATGGACTGATATAAATTTAATGTTATCTGCCTACTTCACTGCAGTACGCAAAAACATGATTGTATTAGTAATGTGAAATTAGTTACAATTACATCAAGAATGCATGAGACATAGCGTAGGTGACATAGATGTCTGAGACCATCAATGCTACTGTGCTGACTCAAGTTAAGAATCCTTTAGGCTCTACTTTTTAGTCAGGAAACTTGTGTTTTTCAAGAAAATAAATGCACATACGATTAAATAAATTTCTTGTCTTCAGGACTTGAATCCAAAAAAGGAAATTATTTTTTTCACGACAGCGAACATATTTGGGTTTTTTTCGTATACAGGGTGTCCGGAAATACTACTCGAATAATTCAAGGGGTGATTTTACATGTTAAATTATAAAGAAAGGTTCATATGAACATAGGTCCGCTAATGCGTCATAAAGTTGCTATGGCGATTTGGTTGTTAATAACATTTCTTTTTTATAAGACCTTAGCAAGCGTTCAATGATCCCAAAAAATTGCCTTCACAATCTATCTTGCGTTTTGATAAAAAAATGTTTTGCGCATCTGCATTTTTTACTAAGAAACTACTACTAGAACATCTATCCAGTATGGAAGGTTATGAATTTTTCGACGGCTGTTTTTGAAAAAATATTGGTGTTGCGAAAAAAGTGGTGGAGACCATTTTTTTAGATTTCGAGGTAATCTTTATTTTTTGTCAAAACAAAAAATTTAATTGCATATTTTGGCAGATATTCGCGGGAAACTCATTTTTGGGACTTTGGGGGGCCATTTTCAGCGGGTTCCAACGTCGGAATTGTGATAAACTTTTTCTCGCTCGAAAGCATCCGCGAAGACCTAAGAATTGCGCCACAAATGCAAACTCTACAGATTTATTTACAGCTTTGGATACTTTCAGGTTTTCAGTTACTGGACTTTATAAAAATTCGAAAATATTTTTAGAACCCAAAATATTTTAAATAATTTTTAAAGAGAAACTCGCAATATCCCTTTTCCAAGTGAAAATTACTGCCGTACCATACTGTATCAGGAAAAACAGTGAAAAGGCACAAAAAAATGATTATATATTTAAACAGTTAGGCTCAGCGCTCCTAAAAAAATACCTTCAAATCCTAAGACTGTATATTGGCTTTGGGGAAAATTCGAAAACTCGAAAACTAGATAAATCAGGAAATTCTTAGCTAGTGTTAATAACACCAAGGCAACAGCAAACAAAAAATCTTCTAAAATACTTTTTCTCTAAATTTATCCCACACTCGCTGAACCACTGCAGCAAGCCAAGGAAAATACGGATAGGTAAACCTCAAGCAACCAAGCTAATGCATTGTTAAATATAAAAAAAATAAAAAGAAAATAAAACTAAAAATTAAAAACAAAACAACAACTCAACTTATTTCACGAAATTGTGTTTAGCTGTTTCGTTAAAACTTTTGCTATTAAAAGTATCCCTTTTTCATTAAAAACTGAACCTCGCGTGGCTCCACATCTCGCATCCATTAAAAACGTTTAATTATTATCTAATTTCATACATATTTAAAATTTATATTATAATTTTCATCACTTTGCTGTCCGAAAATTACTTACTAACGGACATAGGTGAGAAATTATTTCTTTCATAACAGCAGACATAATTGGGTCTTTTGGTATATAAATTGGACAATATTTATGGAACCCTAATTATTTTAATATTTTTTAAACGGTATACTTGCAATATACTCTCTTCAAGTGAAAATTGCTGCCATACCATACTGTGCTAGGAAAAAACGGTAAAAAAAAACAATGATTATCTATTCAAATAGTCAAGCTGACTATAGTGGCAAAAGTTCCTATAGAAACACCTCCAGACTCCCTTAAGACTGTAAATCGGCTTTGGAGAAAATTGGACTATCCAACCAGCTTGCAGAACTACTCTGCGGGATTTCCAATAGCCTTTTTGGGACAAACATCAAAAACTAGATAAATCAAAAAAATTTAGCTTGTGTTTATAACACCAAGTTTATGCCAGATCAGCTGAACCACAGCCGCAAGCCAATGAGAATAGAGATAGGTCAACCCCAAGGAAGTTTAAAGATGTATGGAAGCCCAATACTGTAGAACAAAATTGTCCAGGCGTGCAGGGCAGCGGGAATAGGGGGGTTCGCCCCGCGGAATTTGCGCAATGAATAGTAGGTCAGGGCCGGATTTTCATAATTCTTTGTTACTATCTATAAAATTGACATCATCAAATGTCAAATTCCAACATTCACTGTTTTTTTTTTATTTTTTGCTCAAAATTGTTGGTTATTAAAGGATACTACTATAGAATATTTAAAATTATTGTGTAATATTAGATTTTATATCGTCTGATATAATATGGAAAGAATAGATGGCGCCACTTTACTGCCTTCTATTTAAATGGTCGATATTTTTTAAAGTTTTGTATTTTTACCAAAAATCTTTGTAAATAAATTAAAACACGATTTTTTAAAATAAATTTCAAACATTGTATGATAGTATTATGTACTTATCACCAATTTTGTGATAAAAGAAGGGCAATATAGTGTAAATGAGTTTAATCTAATCCTAAGATTCTGGTTGTACATTAAAAAGTGAAAATTTTTATAACTGCTTTTTAGGCATATAGTTTTCACTAATAACAAACATTCATGAGACAGAATAACAGTGGTTAAAAATGTTTAGTAACCTTTGGTACCTGAGTATCCATTGTAACAGTATTCGTTAAATATTATGTGTGTACAGTATGTCGAGCTTAAAAAGTTGATAATGCAAGATTAAGAAACCAAAAATCTAATTTATTTTTTAACAAATGGTATTGTCTCGAAAGTTCCTCTCCGATTTTGATCAAATTTGGTATACAGGGGTTTTTAGAGCGCTGATTACAAATCTGAAAAATATCTTTGGCAACGTTTCGTTTCCGAGATCTTCATCATCAAAGTTGAAAATTAAACTAACCTCATTTTCACTATATTTTCCTTCTTTTTGTACACAATCTTGATTTTTACACTAAAGTGGCACACGATATTTTATAAACACCTTTAAAACCTGTATTTTTATTTATTTTACATCTTTTTTCCATTTAATTGCGAACTTTTAAGTTCAAAGCGCAGCCATATTTGCTTAAAAAATAAAAGTGTAAAAAAGGTGTAAAATAAATAAAAAAGTTTTAAAAGGTGTTTGTGAATATGTGTGCCAATTTAGTAAAAATCAAATTTTTGCAAAGAAGGAGGAATAGTGTAAATAAGGTTAGTTTGATTTTCAATTTTGATGATGAATATTTTGAAAACGAAACATTGCCGAATTTTTTTTTAGATTTGTAATCAGCGCCCCAAAAAACCGTACCAAAATTGTACTTCCTTTCATTCAATCAGAGGGACCTGTATATATTAAAATTTGCCTGGTCTGCCCAGTAATCAATAGTTTTGATCCTTTAAAAGAGTGTACTAAATTATTAAATGAAATAAAAGTACCTAAATGTAAACCCTATTTCTTTTTAATAATCCACAGAAATACACAAACATTGGGGAAATCATCTAAAAGATAGTTAAGATTGCCTTACTTTGCTCACTAATATTTCCTATGAAATTTTCATTTTCTATTATTCATAATTGATATATTATTATTTATTCGGTTACCTAACGTTACGTCTTATAAGAAGCACCTAATTTAAATATAAAAAATACTTACCTAAAGTTAAAAAGACGGGTATGTTACCCTTGGATTTGCAAGACAAAACCTTACAACCTCTAGTCATTTTGTTACGATATTATAAGTAACAAACAATAAACACAAAATTATAGTCACAATTTAATAAACACTAATCACTAAAATAAGAAGGTTTTGATCAATCCAAAAAACGGTACTCCGGCTCTCATAAAATTATAATGTGTTGGTTAACTTCACACTGATTTATCAGTGTGTAAGTAGGCAACACATTAAATTATTTCGTGGAATTTCGTTATTGCGCAAAATCGGCGGGGCCAACTCTGACAGTTATTTTCATACTGGGCTGGACATTTTTTGATCGAATGGGCCATAGCATTGGGCTTCCATACACCTTTAAACTTCCTTGGTCAACCCCAACCCACCAAGCCAATGCTTTGTTGGATATTGAAAGAAAATAAAAGTAAGAAATTAAAAATAAAATAACAACGCAACTTACTTTACGAAATTCTGTTAAGCTGTTTCCGTAAGACTTCCGTTAGTAAAAATATCCCTTTTTTATTAAAAACTGAGCCTCGCGTGGCTCCACATGGCGCGCACCAGCACAATTATTTTAAAAACGTAAAATTATTATCTAATTCATCTTATTTACGATTTATTATCATGATTTTTATCACTTTTCTGTCCGAAAATTATTAAATTTAAAATCATGATGTTCGCTTTCTCTTAATGTCATAACGACCGACTGGTTCGTAGATGGAACACCGTAATGAATTCAAGGTGATTATGTTATGGCACAATGGGTGGAAAGTAAAAGCGATATATTAACGGTTTTTTATGATATGCGGTATGGATATGTGCTTCTGCATTAATTTATTAGATAAAATGTTTTTTTTTGTTCCTTTTATTTTT
>JAHBCN010008398.1:0-39037 GCA_019359885.1 Listronotus oregonensis | reverse complement strand
AAAAAAAATAAATATTACAAAAAAAAAGAACACATTTTGTTTAGTAGTTTTCCCAAAAAAAAAAAAATCCGAAAAAATGTTTTTTTGCAGAGAAAAAAAAAAATTAAAAAAGTCGAAAAATACTATGTTTTTAGGTTAAAAAAAACCCAGAATTTGCGACGTAGTCGGAAAAAAAAATTGTTAAAACGGCGCATTTATGATAAAGAAATTTTACAATTTAATGAGGAAAACCTAACGACAACAACCCAAAAAAAACTAACCAAAACTAGGTAATAGTTTGAAAGTTGTTGGGTTAGTTCTGATTTGTTGTTTTAAAAAAACTTCATTTCTGGTAAATGGGAAAAAACAACCTTCAATAATAACAAATTATTAGAAAACATGGGGAACATTTTTTTTTTTAAGGGGGAGGAAATCCTAAACAAAATGACATCGTATCATTTTTTTTTTGTAGGTATTCTTTCCCTTTTTTTTCCGGTTGGTCAGCCAAATTACTTTAGTATATTTTATAGGGAAATAAAAAAATTATTTTATTTTGTGTTAATATGAGTAAAAATTAATTTTTTTCAGGCCCTATGTGTTTTATAATGGTGTAAAAAAAAACTGAAAAAAAAATTATATCAAAATATTGCTGTTTAAAAATGGAGCTAAAGTTCCCCAAAAACCGTTTTTAATTAAAAAATTAATGTTTTTACATAGCATGTATTTTGATTAAAAAATTGTGGAAAAACAAAAGTTCATTATATGTTAACTCAAGAAATATACCTCATTTTCCCCAGAAAGGCTCATATTTTTTTTTTTAGGTTGCGGGGGAACTATGTTAATGCAAAAATTCCCCAGGTTGTCAAGTCCCCCCCCATTGTTCCCCCATTCAAGATAAAAATGAGGACTTTTATCCAGTTTCATGTAATAGTTTGCGGATTAGATTCCATTACAGCTAGGAGATGGATAAATGGCATGCTTGTGTCATTATTAAATTATGATGAAAATGGTGTTTTAGATCAGTCTACTGTAATACCATTAGTTGATGGGGGGAAAATTTTCAATACCACCCAGATATATTTTAGTATTTTATTCTTAATTAAGAAACATTTTTATACCTAATTTACTTTAGGCACTGAAGGATTTAAGGGCAATGAAAAAGGGAATTCTTCCTGGAATGAAAACTTGCATAGAGTGTACTCTGGGGTCTATATCCACCAAAAAGGTTCCTATCCGTTATGTACGATTGCCAACACACCCAGACTTCCTGAACATTGTGTTGAATATGTAAAGGGGAGTCCAGTGGCCTAAAGGTAAAAAAAAAACATATTCATTACTCAGTTAAGTTTCCATCTTGAATATTTTTAGATAATCCTTTTGGATTTCCCCCCAGATGGTGATGATGCTCAACACCTAACTTGGGTGCATGAAAAGGCTGCAGATAGAGCAAATCAATTTAATATACAAGGTGTTACATTTTTTACTTGTGGGGGTTTTTAAAAAAAAAATACCTGCAGGCTTCCCCAAAAATGCTGTTATTGCAGCAGTTTGTGCTACTGAAAGGGAATTTTAAACATTTCTCATTATTTGTTTGACCCCCCTCCCCCAAAACTGCTTAGAAATTATTGTGTTTTTGTTTTTATTTAAGGTATTTAAATTAGCCACAAGTTGTTGTACACCCCCTGAATAACTTTATGGTTTTAATGATATAGATGGGATATATACATATACTTATGAGGCCGAAAAAAAAGAAAATTGTACAGTGTGTTCTATTTTACCTCATCCCATTGATATAGAGGATGCCACCAAAATGAAGCTAAAGTTTTAAATTTTTTTGGGAAAAAGATAAGGTAAAATTAACTTTTTTCCCTTTCCTTTTTAAACAGCTTTGAAGCTAAAAAAGGAAAGACAATACCCAAAGGTATTTAGTAGTATGGAACGGACGTCCGGTTAGTACCAATCCGGCAAGTCCGGCCCTTCACCGGACTTTCGGTCCGGCGGTTTCTGAAAAAAACCGGCTGTCCGCGGAATTTTTTTAATATTAATAAGGAAATATAATTTAATAAGTCATTGGAAATACACTGTTAATAATCAATACATTTTGATTATGATGAATAAATAAAAGTTTTTCAGCATTTTGACTGGTTAATCTAGAACGCTTTTTTCATAAATGTTGCCAATTTCGAAAAAGACCTTTCTGAATACACACTACTTGCTGGGGCGCTTAAGTATCGTTTTTGCAACCTGGGCTCCATTGAAACTCATCCTTTTGCTCTTGTGCGCAACAAAGTAAGGATTTTTAAGAACCTTGAAGGCTATATAAGTAGACTATACAAAATTGTTTATAATTTTAAAAAACCATTTAAATTAACGAACTTTTTGGTGATTTTTATAACTTTTTTTTAGAATTTTTTAAGTGTGGTTTTTAAATAAGGGTTGCCATAATATATGACATGATATTACTCTAGCTGAATCATTTGCCTGTCAATTGTTTTTGAAAAAAAACCTTTTAGTTTACAATTTCCTTGGTACTTTATTATCTTTATTGACATTTAAATGTAAGTAGCACCGATAAATATGTTATTTTTTATTTTGAGGAAAAAAGACATAGAGTTCGGCGCCGGATTCCGGCATCCGGTTGCGGGCGGCCGGAAGCCCGGGAGTTCGGTAGTCCGGTGAAACATGAGTTCGTTCCATCACTAGTATTTAGTAGGGTTTGTCCAATACCAATATGTTTGTTTGTTTGTTTATACTCTTTATTTCAAATTACATTAAATCAATACAATATAATGTACAGACAAAACATAAAATAAAATGGCGTCAAAATAAAAATAATTAAAAAAACAATGCCAAAAACAACAACACACTAAAACTAAAACTGTACAATTTCAAATATCATATCATACACTCAAATACTCTTCCAAACTATAAGGCTCCAATTGATCAATAACGTTTTTAGTTTCTTTTTAAATACTTTTTCAATAGTTAGATTTTTATATTTGTATCAATTTATTGAAAAGTTTAATTCCCATGTAGTAGGGACTTTTTTCTGTTAAAGTTATTCATGTATTGGATAACAAATATTACTAGTTCTTGTATTATAATTATGATGCAAGTTCATATTAAATAGGTGTCTATTTCAAAAAACAAAAAAAATGTTTTCATATAAAACAAGCCATATATCGTAAGTATTTTTTAGCTTTAAAACCCCTCGACAGGATTGTAGATAAGACTTTTTAAATAATATTCTAATGATGCGCTTTGAATTATAAATATTTTTTGACCCCTAGAGTTTGATGCCCAAAAAATTATACCTTTCCCAACTGTTCCCTCAAAATTTGCAAAATACAGGGTTCTGCAAGCTGTCTCATTCAAATATTTTGTAACGGTTCGTATACAAAAGCAAATTTGGTTTAGCTTTGTTGTTAGTTCTTCTATATGGCTTGCCCAATCAAAAAACTCATTTATATAGACACCCAGAAATTTGGTGTTACTACTAAGAGTGAAATTATTTTTTTTAATTGAAACAGATGCGGGTTTTTTGAGAGTTTTATTTAGCTTGGTTCTAAAAAGCAATGGGGTTGGTTTTGTCCTCATTAAGCATAATTTATTTTTGAAACCAAATTTTTTATTAATGAAAATAAGTCTTGCATTTTTTGATATTTCAGATATTTTTACCCCCAAACTAATAAATTAGTATCATCAGCATATTCAGTTAAGCTGAGAAAAGGGCTATTAATTTCAAAATTTATGTCGTTCATAAATATTATAAATAAGACAGGTCCGATATCTTCCCTGAGGAACACCTACTCTATTTTTTTTTCCCCCTCTGACTTTTAAAACATACCATCCTTATAAACTATTACTTTCTGAGTCCTATCATTTAAGTACGATTTACCATCAAGGGCATGTCCCCCAATCCCATAAAGCTGTAATTTTCAAATAGCAAATTTCTGTCTAAGCAAATCAAAAGCTTTTGAAAAGGGCCCAAAAAAAAACCAAGAGCCATGTCGCCCCTCTCCAAAATGTTCCAAAACTGCTTGAACAAATTGGAAAATTGCAGTTTGAGTTGACTTTTCTTAATATATCCATGTTGGTTATTTGAAAATATATTACATTCTTTCATAAATTCGACTAACCGTTTAAAATAACCATTTCAAACAACTTTGAAAAAGCCGACAGTAGACTAATAGGCCTGTAGTTATTAATGTCATTAGCGTCTCCTTTATTCTTATAAACAGGTCTTACTGCTGACGGGTTTAGGGTTCAGGAAAGATGCCCTCCCTTAGTGAATTAATTATATACACAACAACTTTGGGAATCGCTGGAATAACCTGACGATAAGACTGGTTGGTATTTCATCGTCACCAAAACTATGTTTATTTTTTTTTTGTTTGTTAATTTTAAAATTTCTTTGTTTGTAACACGTTTTAGAAAAATTGACCTGTTATTTTCTTTAATTTTATGTGTCCCAAATTTATATGTGGGATATTTTTAATAAGATTAGGAAGTGATTCCAAAAAAAATGTATTATATTTATTTGGTATTTCATCAGGCTTTCAGGGATTGTCTCATAATTTTCCTTACAATTGTTTGTGATTTCTCTAAAAAAAGACCACATACATTTATTTTATTATCCGAGTTTTTATTCTACTTGCATAATTTTCCGATCTTACTTTTACCAACAATTCATCATACTCCTTTTTCACAGACGAATACAAGTTATTATAATTGTTACTTTGTCTTTTTAATAATAAAAAAGTATCTAACCTATTTTTACATTTTTATATCTTTATTATGTTTATATAAATTCTTAGTTTTATGGTTAGGATTGAATAATTTTTTTGGGAAAACTCTGATTAAAGAAAAGCATGAATGTGTTCATAAAAGCAGACCACTGTTTATTTACATCAGCTGGATCTAAAGCAAAAACATCTTGCCATTTTTCCTGTTTAAAGTATTAAAAAACTCTGTTTTACTTTTTTCCCAGTAAAATTCTTTTAAAATAACTTTTTTTTACTGTGCTCTGCTTATAAGCAAATATAACTTTTTTGGGCCGTGTGATCTGATATTACCGTATTTAGAACAATACTGTATACATCACATTTTGGTACATTTGTAAAAATATTATCAATGCAGCTTTTAGATGCTGATGTTATTCTGGTATTTTCTAAAATTGTTGGATACGATACCAAAAGAGTTCTGAATAGATAAAAATTGTGTTCGAGATTGTTTTTTTCTAAAGTTCTATATTAAAATCCCCAGCAATAAGAAATTTTCTTCTGTTCACTTATGATTTGTTCCAGCATGCTCTCCATTTTTTCAAGAAACAATATTGGGTTACCTTTTGGAGGCCTATACACTGATACGACAATGACACTTTCACTTTTAAAAAGTACACTCAACACATGCACATTCATAGACACCTTCGACAGAAAGTTCTTCAATTTTTTTCTTCTTCGAAATTTGATATCTTTTTTAAGGTACACTGCGGCGCCCCCATACCCTCCTACTCTGCAAAAACTTGATACCAGTTTAAAATTGTTAATGTTTAGTTTCGTAACTGCTCTTTTGTTTTCCAGTGTTCTGAAAGGCAAAACATTCACAGTCCACATGTTCTTCAAGCATATCATTTATCATATCTATAGAATTTCCTAGAGATTGTACATTTTGATGAATAATGCTACATCGTTGGTCATTTTTTTCATTTTCTCTATAAATTTTCTATCAGAATGACTTATATGGAATGTTTTTCAAGTATGGTAGAGTGGTTGTCAATATCGTTTGTAGTTTGCTGGATTTTGTTATTCCTTATTTCTCTGCTAAAAACTTTCTCCTGTTGAATAATTTGTTTGCTGCTGTATTCTTTGTATTCTTTGTACATATACTGGGCACGAGGATCTCGAGCTGAATGGTTTCCTTTAGGTAAATTAGATCGTTTGCAGTTTGGACAGTCAAAGTATCAACAGTACATTGAGTAGCGTTATGGGTACCACCACATTTATGACAACATTCATCTGTAGTACAGTGTTTAGCCACGTGACCAAATAAGCAACACTTGGAAACATAGTGCCACGTTTGTGTATTCTTGTACATATGCTGGGCAAAGGTCAAACACTAAATTATTGTTTCTTATAAGCCACTTAAATATTGCTGGGGTGTCTGGAATATCCAATTTTCCTTTGTATTGTTTTTACATCCTCTTCTTGTTATATATTTAAATTGATTTTTAACTTCTTGACCAAAAGTGTTTATTATATCGGGATTATCGGCAATAAACTCATGTATAAACATTTCTGGGTGTATCCTTTGAGAATACCAGTAATCATTACCATTGGATCTAGATTGGAAGCATTTTTTATTTCGATATGCTTAATGTTTTTCTCAAGAGTTTCCTTTAATTTTAGTTGCTGAGTGGCATCACTGCATTCTATTACAACGCTTCCGCTTTGCATAGGCCGGATTCTTTTGAAACTCGCCTCCAAGTTATTTACTCTAAGGTTTTGTTTCAGTTCCTGAATAACGATTCTAGGATCATTTTGGCCTTTTATTTTTACCACCGTTTCGTGCTTTCTGGGTTGTGGTGGTGTGTTTCATTCAGTATTAACTGAGCTTGCTTTTGGATTATTGCTGGCTGGCACACGTTTAATTACCTCACTAAATAAGGTATTATCGGTTTTTGGTACTGGGGCGTGTTCTGGGTCACTGGGCACAGTTTTTATATCTGCTAGCAGATCTTTAATTTTATTGTTCAGTTCCAAATTAGTCTTTTCTACTTGACCTATCCTAAATGCTAAATTCGTCACATGTTTATGCACTATAAATAGATCAGAGGAAGTTTTCCTAGCTTCATCTAACGGCATTAGGTCAATATTTTGTTGTATTCGCTGAAGAGAATCTAACACCTCATTTAAAATATTTTCTGTAGAGTTTTTAGTACTACAGCAATGTTTGTCTAGGGCACTACCAACTTCCATACAAGTCTCTGTGTTGGGTCTTTTAATTTTATTTTTTTCTGAAGTTGTTGGACTTGAGTTAGATCTTGATCTTTTTGAGTGTTCATATTTAGGAATAAGTTGATTCATTATTAAATACATCATTATCATCTCCTTTGGTAATGCTATCCTGTTGTTTGTTTGCAGTTGAAGTAGTCTGGGGAGGAGTACGAGCGACGGAATTCCTTGGTTTAAAGAATATATTGCGATAAATTAACGTCGTCTACGCTAAAACTCTCAGAAGTTCTCGTTTGTCCTATTGCTTTTTTATCCTCTTGAGAATTTTTGTTTTTTGCACAGGTTTATCTGAATAAGTTTTTACTGGCCTGGGATTTAAATTTGTACCGATTATTTTATTTATCTCGTCTTTAGAAATATTTATTGTACCCACGGAAGAACATCTTTTTTTAACTGATGTGGTCTGATTAGTTGTTTTTTTACTTCTAAAGTCAATATTACCATCACTGTTTAGTTCCATAGTACAAATTAATCAATAATTTTTTACCAACACCACTTATAAAAAAACTAAATACGGAGCGAAACTACGTCTTCACTCTCTGAATGCACTACTACTATGTGCACATTTAGTTGTGGGATCATGACCCAATCTCTGTTTAGATAGATTATATGGTCCTGAATCTAAACAGTCGGCGTTTCTTATTAAAAATTATGCTGAATGATATAGAGTTTTTGTGATTTAGGGAATAGTTTTTTTTTTGTGTTTTAGACTATTTAAGACTATTTGTAATGTGTTCGTTCAAAGCAAACCCAAGTATATGAACAAAATCAAGCTTTTCCCAAATTACAATTGGTCAAATCTTGGATTAAAGGCCCCTCATAATTCTTTTTAATAAAACTATTATGAAATAATCCAAATACTGGCACTTAAATAATAAGAAATGAAAAATAAGGAGGTAATGCATAAGAACGCATGTTTGTTTAGATTTAAGTCCATGACCTGTCACAACATAGATTGATTATCGCGTGGCGTCACACTAATATCATGTATTGTATAGGTATATCAGTAGTTGTTGCCGATAATCGGTATTGCATTATGATGGCAGGAAAATTTTCAGTATATCGAATTTTGAACTATTTGCGCATAAGAAATGTTATAAAAGAAAGAAAATTAAATAAACTTTAAATAGATATAAAACAGACCCTGTAAATCCAAAATACTATTTTATTCAAAGTTATAATTTTTTATAATACATTAATACTTAAAATTTAGTATTTTTTTATTAGGATGTAAAGACACCAACATTTTAGCTCTATCCGCATTTAATTTATTTCTTGTAAACATTATTATTAATAATAAAAACACAGATCTTTTCTTATAATTTTATATTTAAAACCAAATAAAACTCAAAATTAAATAATACATTATAATTCATCTGCTTTTAATTGTTTTAAATTCGTGGATGACCGAGTTCAAATCAATATTATTTGAATAGTCTTTTTCAATATTGGGAAGAGCTATACTTGTCGATTTGTCCTCAGCCATAGTCGATCTATTACATGTTTTAATATTTTTTAAACTTTAAAAAAAATCTCCTGTTGCAGTGTTTGTAACAATTGTTAAAAAAGTTCAGTTTATTTGGCATAAACGAGGAACCACTGATTCTAAAATTTTGGTAATACAGAATGGATATATTTCTTTAGTTTTCAATGTACAGTCCTTGTTTATTTTAGTAAATAAGCTACAAAATGATTGATATCCATCAGCTATTTTCAACTAAATAGATGATTTGTAAAAAGTACATAAATCATACAAACATATGTATTATTCAGAACCAGCAATACTTTCGGCCTTCAAGCAAGCAAATTTGTTTGCGACTTAAAAAAATCATTATTAGTGTTTAAATAAATGTACCCAGTACAAAATAATAAACACAAATTTAAAAAAAAATGCCGGGACAATTTTCAACTTGCTCAGGCGTTGGTTCATCGTCGTGGAACAGTTTAATTTTTTTTGTTCTTTTTTTGAGTAAATTCATTTAACAAACCACACTTGAGTGAGATTTCTTTACCTTTATTTTCAAAACTATTAAATAATTTGTCATTTCTTAATAATTTTAAGGTCATTTTTGACTTAGGTAAAGATGCTGCCGCTGACATATTTATATCAAGTTTTTTTTAATAATTAGACCGGACTTGAATTATTGAATAGTATATTAAACAACAAGGTTTGAAAACGACTCTTTGCACACGGGCGAGACAAATTGATGGACCGAGACGAAGTCGAGGTCCACAATCTGCGAGTGTGCAAAGAGGTTTTCTAACGAGTTTTACGATACTTTTATACGACTGCAAATAAAAAAAAACATTTTTTGTGTAAATTTTTATTTTAAAAACAAACGCAAAACAAAAAAATAATGAAAACAAGAAACTACAGACTATAATTTAGCAAACAGGAAACTTCATAACTATTTTAAAATATTAATTGTAATGTTTACTTCTGCAGGAATCGTCGCATTGTTGATCGACTTTTTAACGATGGAGACAACATTTTCTGGCACCTTGCTTATACAGTTCTCTGTCGTCGGCATATTGCAGTTTTCTTGCGGCACTTCATTACTCAATTGCTGTTGTGGCTGTGCCGCAACAGACGACACAGAGGAAGAGATCCTCTGAAACATCCATTTTATTACTAAGCGAGTCATCTATATAACTTTCGGCGACTGAGCTGGATTTCCATCCACCATGGCGCTTCAGAGCCACAAATCTGATCCAGAATTCACCAATATTGTGGCTGACGACCGCCTAAAGCAATGCCCGGTATAGGCTTCTGAGTTTCAACATCAAAAATTTGGCGATGTCTTTTGCCATACGCCAATTTTGTTAATTCCAATGTTTTGGCGAGTGCATTTTCCATTTTGATAATTAAGAAAAAAACGATCTGTTTGCAGGAGTGGAGGTCGAAGGGCAGAATACTTTTTTAAGATGGTGTAGAGACTTCCTGACACTGTAAATGATCTCGGCATCTTCGTTTTGGTTCTCTAGTTTAATTAACATTGCGCTGCCAAAATCCGTCATATTTTCTTTTTAAGGAAGCACAATTCTTCTCTTCGGCATGCCCCAGAGAGTCCGACTGCCACCACTGCCTGAAACAAGAAAAAATACCGATAAGTCTTTAGTTTTATTCATTTTAAGTAAGTACTTTATGAAACTAGCACTATTTAAAAACAGAATTGGGTAACCCTGCCTACTAAACCTTCTCACTATAAAAAATGACACCATAAAATAAATAAAATAACTGTGATGCCTACCTTGATTAGCAAATATTTCTCGTCTGAAGCGTTCTTTAGGAAGCGGCAAAAATCATTCTCGCTAAGAATTTTGGACTTCTTTGGCACATAGTTTTCTGATTTTCTTTTTATTAGGGCCTGAAACTTCTGGTATTTCCCAATATCCGTATTTTGGTTTGCCTCTCAGGGTTGATTTTAGCATGAAAAGGTGCTCCATAATGTTGAAGACTTGTATTTGTTCGACAGCTCTTCAAAGTACACCAACATAACATTTTCGGAAAACGTTTGTACGTTATTTGCTTGTCTCCACTTCATAAATCGATGTACTCGGCTTCATATCGATCTCTTGACTTTGTTGGAAGTAGGTTTGACGAGATTAAACTCGCTTTTTTAGAATTTCTTCAGAATCGGACATTTTTTCGCAAATCAAAATTTTTTTGTATCTAAATTGGTATCTAATCAACAAAACAAGAAAACTATGACGGTTGTCTTGGAATAAAGCCTACTTTGAGTTTTCTATATTTTTGACATAACAATAAAAAACCATAATAAATCATATTGAAAGACAGAACCGTGTGCAAAAAAAACATATTTTCCTTGCACACATTGTGCGCAAAATACAATTTTCAAAGCTTGTTTAGCGTGTGCAAAACCCCATTTTCTAAAGCAGTCGTATAAAAAGTATTTTTTCCAGAAATAAAGCAGATATGCAAATATAAAAGATTTACCCTGTATAGTATCGGTAAAAAAAGTGATATCGTTTTCCTCGTATTTAGTAAGACAAAAACTTGCTTATTGGAAATTTTAGTGACCTTTTTTTTTCTTAATGACTTTAAAATATTTGTATCTTACAGTTCCAAATGAAAAACCCTGGTCTAACGACTACTATTGATGGAAAAAACAAAACTTTGTACATCCCGACGATCGCCCAAATTGAGGAAAGAACACGACCTAATTTGAATAAAAGTTTAACTGAGCTGGGATTGAAAGATGGGCAAGAAATTATTGTGGCAGATATTACATCTCCAACTTCTGTAATTATTAAGCTTAGATATACAATAAGCGATGTGGAGATGAATTAGTTTCAGGAGTTTATTTGTTTTTATTTTTAATTGTTTTCCAGATCGTGATTTAATCAGAAATTTCCTTGAATTTAATTATTATTATAAACTAGAAAATAATTTATATTTGGATATGTGTATCAGTAATAAATTGTTATATTTATATTGTTTAAACTGTAATACAGTTTTTAAAACTTTTTAGTGTTGTTCACTGTAAAGAATTTACCAATAAACCTAATTTCTTGATTAAAAAAAAACACAATTTTTAATTTATATTTTTCATTACTATAAATTTAGAATATGCATTTTGGGATGTTTATATTATGAAAAATTTGCTAGCGGCTCTGGGTTTGGATGTTATTGGTTTTCTTAAAGTATATACACCGATTTGCGTGCTGATTGGTTAGCCCCTCACCGCTGACCAGTCAGCACGCGGAACGAAAGAGAAAGATGGTAAGTTTATCGCGCTTTTTCACTCGCATGCTTGTTCGCACGACCGAGCGGCAAGGCTGGCTCTAGCAGGTATATGCTCAAAGGTTCTTACACCAAATTTACAAAAGGTCTGTTTGTTATCCAGAAATAGTGTACACTATTTCACATTTTTTTTTGTGAATACACCGTTTGTTATTGTCAGTTAATTTAGGACTGGGTGTTTGGTATAAATTCTGGTGTAAACTCGCTTTCACTTAATTACTGTAATTCTCGAGGTAGTGAAGTTAGATGCATTTTTTACTAGAAGACTTGAATTTGTTTGTTGATAAACTTAACCATAAAGCTATTTTTTTATATCTGAAATAGGTCTAAATAAAACGCGTTTGGTATAAAAATCAAATACGAAACTTATTTACACTTAGTTCCACTTTTTAGTAGTTCATTTTTCTACCCTTGACCTTGAAAACGAACAGACATTTTAGGTCTGTTTGTTATCCAGAAATAGAGTACTCTATTTTACACTTTTTTGTCAATAAACCGTTTGTTATCGTCGGGTCGGTGTAATTCAGGAAGGTGTTTGGTATGAATTCTGGTGTAAACTAGTTTTCACTTAATTACGCTAACTCTCGAAGTGGTGAAGTTAAATGCATGTTTATTACAATACTTAAAGTTGTTTGTATATAATTATAACCATAAAGCCATTTTTAATTTCTGAAATAAGTCTAAAATGCGTTTGGTATAAAAATCAAATCGGAACCTATTTACACGTATTTTTACTTTTTAGTCCTACACTCACCTACTCTGTCCTACTCTTAACTTAATAACAAACAGACCTTTTTCTTAATGAAACCTTCGAGCATACACATGCTAGAGGCAGCCTTGCCGCTTGGCCGGGCGAAAGAGAAAAAACATAAGTACAACCTATCTCTCTCGCTGATATTGATCGACGGCCCTGTCGATATTAAAAGGTTTCCGCCGACCAATATCAGCACTCGGAGCGAGAGAAAATGTTTTACTATCCTTTATTACCTTAGTTAAAAAAGGACACCCAGACACTCAGTGCACACTCGTTTTCCCAATAGAGAAGAAAAGAAAAACAGTATTCGAAAACCCAGGTTAAACGGTTAAACGCATGTTAAAGTATACACACTATGGCGTGTTCCATGCCGTACTAGTGAAGGTATTTTTCCCTATTCTTTTTTATACAACTCACCAAGGACGAAAACATATTCGAGTTTATACTAGAGGCAGCACTACCGCTCAGTAGTGCGAACGAACGTGCTAGAGAGAAAGAAAAATTTGACTATTATATAACAATAGGAATAGGAATTGGTCTAGAATCACGGCTTCACTTTTTTGGGATGTAAAACCAACATGCGGAGCGCACGACCAAGCTGAAAGGCTGCCTCTAAATATATATTTTAGAGGCTCAACCATTTTTTGTTATTTCTGTGATCGTGTGATCCAGAGTTTGATCCAGTGTGATCCAAGGAAGCACGTAGTATTTTATCAGGCGCACTAGTTTATCGAACACAGACAGAAACCAGCTGTTATTTATTTGTGTTTATTGTTTGTGACATTCATTTTACTAAATAACATTTTTTATTTTTTTTTCTCTGTAAATGCTGTAGAATCGCATTTTTAAATCCTTTTTAAGATGGACGAGCTCAGCGATAAGTTTCATTACCTTTACAGTTCAGATCTTCCTATGTATATACAAGTAAAAATGTAAGTATCATTTAAGTAATAATTACTTTCTCCTTTTTGTTAGACTACAAAGCACTATAAAAAAATCCACAATACATAAACCAAATGCAAAAAGGAAACTTCTAGGGCAAAAGGTGGAAATAATGTCAAACATTATTACTGATTTGTTTAATACTCATGCACCCATAAGAACTGTTAGAGTTACGCGACCTAAGGCTCCCTGGTTGACGGATGGAATAAAGATTTTAATGAAACAAAGAGATAATGCACTAACACAATATAAGGCCAAAAAAACGGAGGAGAACTGGAACAATTACAAGCGATTAAGAAATGATACACTTATGAATATTCGGCGGCAAAAGAGAGCTCATATTGGTCCGGTGGTTGGTGAGGGTAACAGCAGAAAAACTTGGCAAGCTTTGAGAGAACTTAATATAGGAGGTAGCAAGAATGTTACAATACCGAGAGCACTTATGGATGCAAACAAAATAAATGAATATTTTAATTCCCTGTCTCCGCACAAACACAACTGTTCGGTAAATTGTTCTTCCTCACTATTCTATTTGATAGAAAGTGTTGACGACAGAGCTTATAAAAACGCTCTTGTTTTAACTTGTATGTATGCCCTCTTAATCTGTCGTTTCTGTTTAACTGGAAAAAGTTTAAGCTGACAGAATAATGCCCATGCAATATTTTAAAGGTCTCTATAGGTCTCCCCGAGTTCGACGCTCTGACAAAGTTGTTAAGTTTAAAACTTTCATTCTTTCCTCATAAGATAAATTACGGATAATTGGACACATTTTGGTGATTCTTCGTTGGGTTTGTTCCAAGGCATGTATATCTTTAACGAAATATGGGTTCCATACTGAGGCTCCGTATTCAAGTATTGGGCGTATATATGACTTATAAATTCTTTCTAAAAATTCTGGCGAGATGTTCTTAAATGCCCTCTGTACCATGTATGAAATAGTGTTGGCTTTTTTAACTATCTTTTTTATATGAAGCTCCCATTTAAGATCATTAGAGATCAGAATCCCTAAATCGTCTTGAGTGGATACTGCGTTAAATTGACTTCCCCAAGAGTGTACTCTAAACAAGGATTGTTAGAGCCTATATGCAATACTGAACAATTTTCTTTATTGAGTTGCAAAGACCATGTAGGTCATTTACTAGTACATTGTAGTTTGTTATTGGGTTATTATACAACTTGGAGTCATCAGCATACATGGAGAGAGGAGATGTTATTCCTTTTGCAAGATCACAAATAAAAATATTGAACAGGATTGGTCCTAGAACAGAACCCTGTGGCACTCCGCTAGTAACTCTGTATGGACGGGAAAATTCGCCATTTATTCTGACACGATCATGTCCTGTCTGATAAAAAGTCTTGGATCCAATTAAGTAAATTTCCCTTATACCAAAATGTTCCAATTTTTGAAGCAGCCTTTTGTGAGGTACTTGATCGAAAGCTCGACTAAAATCTAAATAAATAATGTCAACTGACTGGCTTTGATCTTGCAGTTTTGTCCAATCGTTATACATTTTAACAGATTGGACACCGTTGATCTACCTGGTAAAAACCCATGTTGGTTGTCAGTTAAAACGCCATTGTTTAATAAAAAGGTGGTTAATCATCAGCAACTAGTTTTTCCATTAACTTGCATGAAATGGATGTAAGACTTACTTGCCTATAATTCTTTGCTTCGAATTTATCGCCTTTTTTATAAATAGGAATCACTAAAGACTCTTTCCATTCTTGGGGAATTCTTCCCTCATTAAGAGACGTTTGCATAAGCTTTTGTAACACATCCACGATGGAAGACACATTTTTCAGAAACAGAGGATGTATGTTGTCAGGCCCAGGACTACAATCTGCCTTTAGGTTGTTTATTGCTGTAATGATCTTTTCTTTGTTGATGGTTATGGATGTTAATGAATTTTGAACTTGGTCTAACGGTTCTAAGATAGGAAAGCCATTTGTGGGTTCCGGCGTATATGTGCTCTCAAAATAATCTGCAAACAAATTTGCTACTTCTGTAGGGATTGCTGTTAAGGTGTTGTTCCTGTTTCTAAGTATGGGAGTAGAGACTTTCGAGCTTAATATGCTTTTGATATACTTGTAAAATCGTTTGGTGCTTTTACTTTCTATAAGATTACTGTTCATAATTTTCTTTGGCGTTTCGGATTTGATATGAGACAGTATTACAGGTGTTTCTAAAATTTGATAATCATCACTGCCATTGGATCTCTTGTAAATATGCCAGCATTTTCTTTTCCTGTTTATTTGTTTCTGAAGCTCAGTAGTAATCCACGGTTTACTTCTTGAAGTTTTCGCTTTGTATTCAGGAATAAATGAATCGACACATTGCCAACTTCCCTTGAGAATTGCTTCCATAATTGATTTACTTCAGCAGAAGACCACAGTACATTTTGCAAGTGCCGGTTAATATCATCATATTTGGCGTTTTTGAAATTTTTCTTCATTATTGATTTTGAATCTGTTGTATTACAGAACAATTGGGATGTGGCTATGATAACCAGGTGGTCACTAAGGCCTATGGGTGGCTCAAAAGATATTTCAGAAACAAGGTCAGCATCGGAGGTAAACACCAGGTCAAGTGTAGATGGTCTGTTATTGTTGCGAAATCTAGTAGGTTGTTGGATATGTTGAATTAAGCTTGTTGATAAGAATGTGTTCATGAAAACATCTCCAGCAGATTTTTCTCTGAGTAAGAGGGTTTTTCCAATTTAATCCAGGATAATTAAAGTCACCAAAAATAAAAAGATTTTCCAAGTTTGAACTGATCTGTGTTATTGTGTTCAATAGTGGTTCATCATGTTCGCTTTTCAAATTTGGGGGTCGATAAATCATGCAATATTTAGGTGTAGATCTCTTACTTGTACCTCCAGCCATGTTGATTCGATTGGGTCTAGATTTATCTTGTTATTAATTTTACTATAGTTGGCATGCCTTCTACATCTTTTTTTACATAAATACAGGTCCCACCTCCTCTACCTGAAGCTCTGTCACTTCTAAAAGGTTAAATTCTAGGATACTCACTAAGTTGTCTGGTATTGAAGAAGATAACCAAGTTTTGGAAAATTAATATCACTGTGGGTTTAACAGAGTGTATAACCAGAAGTAACTCATTAAATTTTGACATCAACGAGGCCAAGTTTGTATAAAGGAACTTTAGTTCTATAGCTTTTGGGTACTATTTGTTTGTGCATTTGGAGGTCTGCATTGTGAAGATCCGCAAGTTGGAAGTGGTGCCTGTATTGCTGAACTTAGACTAAAAACTCTGTTTTTGAGCACTTGAATAATTTATGTGTTGTCTGTATCTATTTAGTCTATTGATAAAAACTGGGCATTTTTGGTCACGGGCTGAGTGAGCTCTTACAGCTAAACCAACCTTCTTACAGTTTGGGCAGTCTAAGGTAAAAGCTTTACAATGTTGACTTTCATGATCTTCCCCATTTATGACAACAATTATTGTTTTTACAATATTTAGCCACATGGCCAAAATTACAACATTTAAAACACATTGCTACATTGTTATATTTCTGGCAATATACAGTCGTTAGGTCAAATCCAATTTTCTCCCTTTTAATAAACCATTTAAATACTTCTGGTTTCATTTGTAATACCCAGTTCTCTTTTCTGGGATTTCGACAAACTTTCCTTGTGATGGCCTTCATGTCTTTAGCAACGTCATTCCCAAAAGTTTCCTTAAGTTCCGAGTTCTCCCATAATAATTCACTAATAAATTCCTCTGAAGAAAGTCCTTTCATGATACCAGTAATCATTAGCATTGGGTCAGTGTTTTGTATATCTTTAACTATAAATTCCTCTTTACCATTCATACATTTTCAAATTCTGTTGTTGCTGCTCATTATGGCATTCCAGTAAAACTCCACCGCTATTTAATGCACCACCCTTTTAAATTTTTCCGTTCCTTGCTCCTTCCCAATCTGCTTTTTATTTCCTGCAAAACCTTTTCGAATCATTTTGATTTGCTAATCTGACAATGCTCTCATGTTTTTGTGGCTGAGGTGGAGTTTTCCACTCCACGTTGTTATGTTCCGCAACTTCCTTTGTCTTTCGCGCTATTTCACTATATGTTTTCTGACTTGGCATTTTCGCGATTTCATTAGTAATATTACTTTCCTGTCTATTTTTTGAATGCTTAAGACTAGTATTTTCAATTTGTACTTGTGCTATCTTTTTGTTAGTAAAGTTAACATTTTGTGAATCACAAATGTAGAACGTCTTATAGTTTTTCCATCTTCTTTGGGTACATAATCACTTTCTGAATATTCATTAATAGTTTCCAGTGCATTCATTGTTGACTCCAGCATCACGGCTACTGAATACCCATTTTCTTCCTCGTCTTCAAGATTATCAATTGAAATTCTTTGTTCAGCAAGACATGCGAGGACTTCGTCCTCCAACTTTCCACATTCCTAGGTATTTTCTGGCGATCTAACTGGCCTGGGCTAGACTCAGATCAAGGGCGCTTTGCAACTGTCTTCTTTTCAGATTCTAACTGGGTCTTTTGTTGTACCGACTTATCCAGCTGTTTTGGTGGTGTTCTAATTAAAGACTGCTTTGGTTTAAAGACCAAATCATCCTGGTTTTCTAGC
This sequence comes from Listronotus oregonensis, assembly GCA_019359885.1. Taxonomy (NCBI): domain Eukaryota; kingdom Metazoa; phylum Arthropoda; class Insecta; order Coleoptera; family Curculionidae; genus Listronotus; species Listronotus oregonensis. The sequence goes on along the minus strand of JAHBCN010008398.1, from coordinate 20,971 downwards.
TCAACATCGTTTGTTTCCGAGTTAAACTTTTGAGATGACCCCTGTAATTGCACCTTTAAATCTGTGGTATTTATGAACTTCTGTTTTTTATCAAGGTACGTCCTTATCTCGGTACTTTTTTTTGCGACCTCGCAGCCGATGACCTTTGCAATTTCCTGCTTTGACATTGAGCCTAATGAAAAATGCCTTTTATTTGCTATATTTCCTGAAGTTTTTTCAGGACCATCACTTTCACTCGCCATCTCCGTTCCTAACACGTCAACTGTACAAAATTTATTCAAATACGCTAAGTTTATTCACTGAAAATTCACGATTTTACGGAGTAAACAAAATTTGCCGTACGTAGTACGTATTTAGCTAAACAAAATATGGCAAATAGAAGACGGTTGCAGTTTGCCGTTTTCTTGCATAAAATTATGACCTCTGGCATCCCTGACTACCTGCGCGCAAAACTAATAGCACGCAACACCCTCCATGATAGAACTGTACGCAATGGAAGTTTGTTGGCGGTACCGAGATATGTGGCTTTACTTATCAGGCTACAAATCTCTATAATAAATTACCAAATGATATTAAATCTTTGAGTGTTGAGGCTTTTAGAAGGAGATACCGAGCATCTCTTGTTCAGTCCCAGTAGTTTTAGGCATCCGCATATTGTTCTTTAGTTGCTTGAATGTGTGTGTTTAAGTGTGTGTATCTGAGCATTTCTTAAATTTACTTATATAATCTTATTTTTATTTATTAGTTATATTTGCAATCTGTTTGCCATTTTTTCTTTATTATTGTGAGAACTCCAGCCTGTTGGGGTTATATGGTGGAGTAGCCGATTACTAATTGGCTAAATATCGCCCTAATATGGTTGGCTGTGATAGGGTTAATTTACAAATCTCATCTTATAGATGTAATATACCTAACTGTGTTATTATAACCTTATCACCTAATAAAAGACGATTATTATTATTATTATTATGTGGATAAATTATGAAATACAGTTTTTGGTTTACTTGATTAATCGAAAAAATGATTATCATAACCAGGCGTTCGTTTAAAAGGCCCTTTGCAAATTATTACTGAAAAACTTTATAAGCACAAAGAGAACAGCTTTTTGTTCTTTATACAATTTCTCTCCTGCAATAACTTCTCTATTTTAAATATGCTGTTATGTGCCCTAAAAAAAAGCCCTGTTTTGTCTGCATTAAGTTCGGTTGGTGCTTGTAGAAATCCTGTTGTCCTGTGCCCTTTCAGGTATTTTTAAAGGGGCTTCATATTAAAAAGTGATTTATCCAAAAACACCCTGTTAGTGGCTCTTTGGAAGTCACAGATTGCAAAGGTTATTACAGAGTACCAAAAATCAAATGATTATGCTAAGCAACAAACACCTAAAATTTTCCAAAAACTACATATTATGCAGTAATTTTGTATACTGACAAGGAGAATGGAGAACAGGAACTAAGCTTATATCTTAACGCTCCAAATATAAACCACAGATATTGTAAATGTATACTAGCAAAATCAACAAATAGACCATGTGCTCATGTGCTCATGTAAGAATAATAACTAGCTGAAATAAATCTTTTGAAAAGCTGTTAAATAAAATAATATTTTTCAAATGCAAACATTATGTAGCCCCCATTAGCAATAGCGTATGCAAAATGCTCAGAATATACCCATACATCATTTATGTACACTCTTTTACAGTCGATCACTATACCACTAAAAGACATATTATTGTATTTTACTATATTTATAAAAAAATTTCTTAAATTTTCATTAACTACTAGTTAAATGAAGCAATTTCAGATATAACTAGGTTGATTTAAATGACCTATTTTGACTCTGGAGTCTGTCATAAAATTTGTACATGAATTTTCTAAAACCCTGTATGATGCTACAATGCAATATTTTATTTGTCATAGCAAACCACAAATGCTTTAAGTAATTTTAAATTTTGATTTTTTCCTAGAGGAACTTTGGAAGGAAAAAGGCCCAAACCAACCCCGGAAGAGCTTTTGAAAAATCCTCATCTTAAATTTTCAGGAGCAAATCAAGAAGGATGTTCAGACCTAATGGTGGAGTGTCAAGTTTGGGACAAGAATGAAAAAGTTTTGTTCCCAGTTACTACCGAGTACAAAGCCTTCACCACCCGCTGGAAGTAAGTTAGAAGTAGTAATATATATATATATATATATATATATATATATATATATATATATATATATATATATATATATATATATATATATATATATATATATATATATATATATATATATATATATATATATATATATCTACAGGATGTCCCAGAATATGTGGGCAATCTCTAGGAATCTAATAGAAAACCTAAAAATATTATGACAAGTTCCCATAAACTTTTTTTCTACTAGCCTTCCCTACGGAGATACAGGTACATAACGAGTGACCCTGAAAATATATATATTTTTTTAATTTTTTTTTAAAATACTAGGCGTAATTTAATATTTTTAATATGATGGTTACTAGATAAGTCTTCCTAAAATAAACCCATTAAATCATATTTGGCTTATTTAGTTTGCCAGGGACGGACTAGCTCTGACACAATAATAGCAATTTTTTAACACCCTGTATGATAAAGGCTAAACAATATTATTTTTGGATAGCTTTAACCTTAAACTAAAAAAAGGAATTCTTAATTGACATCGATAAAATCAACTGTTTAAGAGAAAAAAATATTATGTTTGGTAATTTTTTTTATTATACACGGTGTTTTGCCATTGTACGTCAATATTTAAGGAGTAATTTTTGGGTCCATTTTAAGAAGAAAACTTTATATGAATGTATGTCCTAAACGTCTTAACTTTTAAGATACAGGGTGGTAAAGTTTTTAAAAATAAATCATTTATTATTATCTGTAATACCACTTTAGATTTTTTAATGAAATTTGGCATACATATACTATGTATCAAGAAGCAAGAAGCATTTTTTAGTGTACCACTTTTTTTTTATTTTCAAAAATAGACAGGTCAAATTCTGTGCAAACGCCACTGGTGAAAATAAAAAAAAATGTGGTACACTAAAAAATGCTTCTTGATACATAGTACATTTATGCGAAATTTCATAAAATAGATATTAATAATAAATGATTTATTTTTGAAAATTTTACCACCCTGTATCTCAAAAGTTAAGACGTTTAGGACATACATTCTTATAAAGTTTTATTCTTAAAATGGACCCAAAAATTGCTTTCCTAAATATTGACGTACAATTAGAAAACACCCAGTATAATGTAAAAAAAATTACCAACCATAATATTTTATTTCTCATAAACAGTTGATTTTATTGATGTCAATCAAGAATACCTTTTTTTTAGTTTAAGGTTAAAATCATCCAAAAATAATATTATTGAGCCTTTATCATACAGGATGTTAAAAAAATTGCTATTATTGTGTCAGAGCTAGTCCGTCCCTGGCAAACTAAATAAGCCAAATATGATTTAATGGGTTTTTTAAACTTTCTACAAAATAAGAACATTTTTACGCCCTGTAGAATAAAAACGGAAAAACTATTAAAAATTTGGAATAGTTATCTTTCTTCAAAAAAATTTCCCACCAAACGGTGAGAACCGCAATTTTTTTTAAAATTTTATATTTATTATTTTAAATTATAACAATGTCAAATTTACCAAAAAGATATTTAGTAGCGGGTAAATTGAGCAGCATATGTTAGGTATTTTTTATAGGAAAAGAAACACACCTTTTGCTTATCAGGTATTACTTCTTCGTTATATTTGAAACATTTACGTTAAAAGTGGCATAAAAACTAAAATTTTTTGCGTTATGTACAAAGTGTTTATACATTTTTTATGTACGATTACATTATAAACAGTTCAAATTATTGATTTGGGTTTACTTCCGGTTTAGCCCCAGGTTTGCACCTTAGATATGCACCCAAAAACAAAATCTATAAAAGCAACGCAAAAATTACTGTGTGCCATGTACCGTTGAAATTTGGTAAAATTATTTGTTTTTTTGTATACTTTAAATTCGTGTCTTAAGAAATTCAAAAAAGAGTTAAAGTAGGTGCAAGTTAGAAGCAAATTTGTTTAAAAGGATTGGTATTATGCTATATGCTAAAGGATCCTCTGGTATTAAAAGAAATTTTTTAGGACATTTGATGAGAAACGAAAGCAAGCTTTATAAGTGCCAAATTAAAACAAAAGAAACGAAACTTGGAATTGGCAAAAAAACTTTAACGTTTTCTTTAGAGATAAAAATAATTTAATCTTTGAAAGGAAGGTGTAAAAAAAGACTATATATATATATATATATATATATATATATATATATATATAATATATATATATATATATATATATATATATATATTAAAAAATAGAGTAAATCTGTCATCATTTTAAAAATTCTAAATCATCTTAAAATGTATGAATTTTTGGCAAAAATAACTAGAATTTTTTTTTGTAGAAAATAAAATTTTCTATCGAAATGGCAGCTTTTAAATTTAAAAAGAAATTGGCAAAATAATTGCAAGAAACTAATTTAAAAAAGCGAAACATCGCCATTTGTTTTTTTTTTTTAAATTTTTGTTCATAACTTTCTTCTGAGGCGGCAAGATAGGTATAGGCATGGCTTCACAAAAAAGAAACCGCACGTCAAAACCTCTAAAATGTGTTGCTAAAAGTATTTTCATTTAAATTTAACAGATATGTGATTTTTTTTTAATTTGACAATTTTTTATCAGTTTGTGTGGATTTTTCTTTTATCAGATTATATTATTTTTTTTAAAAAAGTATTTCTATCTAAAAAAAGTGTTTTATAACATTTTTTTAATAGTAAGACATAGTTCAATAATTATTATTTTCAAGTACAGGTATGGAAAAAAGTTAGAAGAAATTCACTTAAATATGGTTGGAAATCTAGGAAAAATTGCTTAATGCCTATTCCTACCAGTCAGCCAGATAGCTTTGAAAGGCTGTGGTGTGAGAACTTGGTATTAAATGTTACATTTTTTTGTAAAATCTGCGCAGGAGTAATTAACAAAAATGCAAGTGATTTTGAAATATCTGAGGAGGACATAAATGCACATATAGATCATTAAATAGATATTGCTTCTGATATCCAATGGTTTTTAAGTAATTTTAGCAAATTTTTATTATCTTTTTATTAAACATTACTTTTGTTTTTATCAGTATATAACATCAATTATTATTTACGATAAAACCATTCATAGATCTACAAAAAATAATGTTTTTTTGGATAAAAATAGTTTTTGTTTATAAAAAATCAAAATAATCTGATATAAAAGAAAAATTTAAATTAATATTTCCAGAAACTAAAATAAACTACAAAAAAATCTGATATAAAAGAAAAATCAGACAAAATTGATAAAAGGCTGTAAAATTTAAAAAATTATAATTACTCTTAGTACCAATTTTTTGAAACTAGTTTTTACTTATTTTTTTCTACCGCAAAATGTTTACTTTATATAAGTAAGTAAATAAACTGGTACTAATTACTGTCAGTACAGTGGCGTAGCCAGGTGGGGGCCAGGGGCGACTGCCCCCGCCCCTCTAGACCAGCGCCCCTGCGCCCAAACAAACCTACCGTATATAAAACAGGTATTATTTACAACATACTATGCTGTGCTTTAAACATTTTTTACTTGCTGGTGTAATTTTAGAAGTCATATTTTAAAATAATAATTGTCCACACTTTTTGTTAATAATTTTTCTATTCCACAGTGTCAGCGGAGCGGTTATTCTCTTCAAAAGCACTAACACCGCGGAAAAAGCCGCTCAGCGCGGCATCCGTTTGTGGCGGCATTTCTTTTTATTGTGTCGGTATTGGATATATTCCAGAATTGTTTACTTTATTTTTTAATATTGCAAATCGGCAGATTTAAAACGTATGTTATTTATTTCTGGTACTCATATTCTCCTCTTTGTGGTGTTATTTAGTCGTTTATTTATTAAACTTGTTAAGAGTAAAAATGGATAAAAAAAAAGTCAGGTGCTCAGTTCAGGAAGGAATATCGTGAAAAAAAATGATGTTAGCGCAACACACAGTTAAAAATTACAAGATTTTTTCAAAAAAACTGCTGGGTAAGAACATTTTTTTATATTGTCATTATTTTTCCTTTCTGGTCTAAAGTTTCAAATATAGATTTGTTTGTTTATTGTTGTGTGTTTTTTTTTAATAAAAATGTTTTAAGAAATAGAGCGCCCCTTTAAACGTTGGCCCCCCCCGCCCTGAAAGGTTGACTACGCCATTGTGTCAGTAGATTTTAAAAAGCAAATACTTAATACTAATTACTTGTTTCTAATTACTTATCACTCTGAAAATATTTATATATGTTTTTTTTTGTTTCAGCTGGAATGAGTGGCTGCGTTTGCCTGTAGAATATCGTAATTTGTCCAAGGAGGCCCAGTTAGCTATAAGTATCTACGATTGTGGGGGACCAGGCAAACTTTTGAATGTGGGCGGTACCACTGTGTCTCTTTTTAGTAAACATGGTGTTTTTCGAGAAGTAAGTTATTATTTTAAGCAAAATCATCCTTTATATCTAAACCCAACCTTTATATCTAAACCTTTTTTCTTTAAAGAAAAAGTAAAGAAATTCTTATTAAGAAACAGTTTTTACCTCATAGACGGATTGGTCAAATTCGATTTTGATAAATTTTAAGGTTTTTAATTTGGGTGATGGCTTATATGTATACAGGGTGTTTTCTAATTGAATGTCAATATTAGATTTTTGTGTCTGTTTTAAGAAGAAAACTTCAGATGACGGTATGTCCTAAGCTTCTTAACTTTTGAGATACAGGGTGATAAAATTTTTAAAAATATAAATCATTTATTATTAATATCTGTAATAGCACTTTAGATATGTATCAAGAGGCGTTTTTAAATGTACCACATTTTTTAAATTTCTACCAGTGGCGTTCATGCGGAATTTGACCTGCCTATTTTGACAGACATTGATGGTACGCCACTGATTTCTCTTAAAATAAAAATTCTTTTTAAAATCCCCAATCATTTTTAAGCAAAGTTAATCACTTGATTTTTTTCTATTCGATGCACGGATTTGCTTAAAAAAATAAAAACCGTTTCTCTGCATGATCATAACATTCATAACAATATCGGTAAACAATATCACCATGCAGAGAAATATCTAGGTTTACTTTTTCTAGGTATAAAGTTACAAACAAATTTGTATTTATTTATGAGCAAAATTAATCTCTTGATTTTTCTAGCCCAACGCACAGTTTTTACCTAAAAAAATTAAATCTAGATATTGTTTACTGATATTGTTATGATCGTGCAGAGAAACGGTTTTTATTTTTTTAAGCGAAAACCGTGAATCGGATTGAAAAAAATCAAGTAAACAACTTTGCCTGGAAATGATTGGGGATTTCAAAAAGAATTTTTATTTTAAAAAGAAATCAGTGGCTACCATCAACTCTCAAAATAGAAAAAGTAAAATTTCCCCGTATAAATACCACTTTTAAAAGAAAAAAATATTGGTTCATTTAAACGAATCTATTATACTACATATATCCCAAATTTTATTAAAATATCTAAAATAGTATTAATAATATTAATAATAAATAATTTTTTTAAAAACCGGTGTATTTCAAACGTTAAGACGCTTAGGACATCCCTTCATATGAAGTTTTCTTCTTAAAGCCCAAAAATCCCCCCCCAAATATTCACATTCAATTAAACCCCCTGTATGAAACAAAAATAAATTTTTTTTTTTTCGAAAATCCCCAAATTACTTGAAATCCTCTATTTTTCTCAACGCGATTTTTCCACCGCCAATTTTTTCAACGTTAACCCATCAAAAAACCCTGCTGTTGCAAAAGACTCGTCAACTTGCCTTTGAATTGCGGATTAAAATGCAATATTTCGTGATTATAATTATTATTTTTATATTTAATAGTATTATATTATAAAAATTACAATATATTCTAATATTTCATACTAGTCTAATACCATTTTATTTATTGATTAATAATACAAACAATATTAATACATAATACTGGGTACAGATATCCTAATATTATAAGACTGCACCCATATACTGGCAGGTAAAAATACAAATTTATTTAGACTCCGCTTTGCCCTCGTATATCAAATATCGGTGAGCGGCAGACGGGTTTATTGCTAGGCAGCAAAAAAGCCGGCTTCTCAAGATAGATTAAAGAAGTGATCGTTTTTTTTTTAATTGATATTCTTTGCTTTAAGCAAATATTAAGGAAACTACTTCAGCTAACCCATATTAACGTATTTTGTTTGTAAAATACTTCCTAACAGTATTTTTATAAAAAAATTTAACATGACTAAGGCAAAGTTGAAATACTTTTATATTGTTTTAAATAGTCACAGAGCTTTTTTTAACAATTTTTATTCAGTTTAGATTCGTAACACCCTGTTTTGTATTGCCCCAAACTAAAAATTAAGGTATTAAAATATTTAAATTTTATTACATGTTTAGAGCCCTTTTCCCCATCGTAATTTAACGCTTTGAATTAAACGGGCTTTTTTTAATATTAACTTGCACCGCCTACTATACTTAGCTTAAAGAACTCTAAGCGAGGCTTATTAAAAGCCGCCAAAATTATAGGCTTAAAGTGGAAAAGCCCAGTTTTCTAACCTTAAATTTAATATTTGCTATTTGCATTTTTGTGTCAATTTGATTAATGACGTGTGTTTTGTTCCAAACATAAAATGGAATTGAATGAGGGGTTGGTAATTTTTTACTTATCGGGCCCACAGCCGACTAAAATTTATTATTTATGGGTTTTTTGGGGCGCTGATTACGAATCTGAAGCCAAATTTTGTTGGACACTTCTAGTTTTTAAGTTATAACACCCAACTCGAACCTTAAAAACGCACACACTTTTCTGAAATTTCTTTATTTTTAGGTTTTTTTTTTATTAATTATTTTTAAAAAAAAAACCCCAAAAAATAAATTTTTTTTACTTTTAGGAAATGAACAAAACTATCTGGGGAAATTTTTTAAAACCCTGGTACAACTTGGAAAACAATCGAAAAATGCCTACTTTTTAAATTGTAATTGTGTAAAAAAATTTCATTAATTGCATTGTTTTTTTTTCTTAAAAAAAAGCTGTCAATTATCTATACAGGGGTCCCAAATTGGGGGGAATGTATGGGGATCTTAAACCCCGATAATGAAAATCGGTTAAATGGGAAAGTTTTAGACAATTATGTTAGGAAGCTAATCCCGTTTACTGCATGGTTTTTTCTATTCAGGTTTTAGAAATTTTTAAAAACCTGAAACATGCCTTTAAAAACGGCCAATTTTTTATAAGTGAAAATTTTTCAAATCTGTAAAAACTTTTCAGAGCAACTTTTTTTGTAGAATATGACCGAGTAGTCAATTTTTATTTTAACGTTTCGGGTTTTTAGAATCATCATCAACTTTATTTTTTCATATGGACGCCATATTGGATTTTTATGCAGCCAAATAGTGCTTTTTATTCTGATTTTAACAACGTATAACATGTTATAATTTAAGAGTTTATAACCTCATTTATTTCAAAAAACAAATATTTTCTCAGTTGGCCTTGATTTCGGCGAACGTCATTTTTTTTGTAAATAATAAAATATTAGTAATTGGCAAAATAGATAAGCTGAACAGACATTTTACAGAAATGGGTTTCGCAAATATAGGTATAACGTTAATACCGTGTTACAAAAAACTACACGTAACAAGTTAATTGAAACAAGTGAAAACAAAAACAATGAAAAGTGGCTTAACTAATATTCCTACCAAAATGAAGATGTAAAATAACGACTTAAAATTCATAATGTTGTCCATTTCTCTCAACATATTAACGATATTTTTTTAAATAGTCCCAAGTTCCCTACGAATGGTTGACTTAGGTATGTGGAATTCTCTATCAACATCCCTGGCTGAAGATGTTGGATTTTCTTTAAAATATTGGTTAACTGCAGCATCTTGTTGTAGATTTTCTTTAACGTACTTCTTAGGTCGTGGTTTTTTAAAACTTTTGAATTCAAGCAAATTTGTAAACAGTTTTCGAAAGTATGTTAATTTAGGATGCTGCCTTTCAGGAAAATTGTCAAAATACGTTTGCGCAGCTATATTAACATTTCTTCTGCTGCCAATGAGGCTAGATGACATTCGCCGGAATCAAGGCCAACTGAGAAAATATTTGTTTTTTGAAGTTGATGAGGTTATAAACCACTAAACTATAACAAGTTATACATTGTTGAAATCAGAATAAAAAGCACTATTTGGCTGCGAAAAAGCAAATATGGCGCCCATATGAAAAAGTAATGTTGATGATGATTCCAAAAACCCGAAACGTAGAAAATAAAAATTGACTCCTCGGTCATATTCTACAAAAAAAGTTGCTTTAAAGAAGTTTTTACAGAATTGAAAAATTTTTACTTATAAGAAAAATATGGCCAATTTTCGAAAATGCATGTTTTAGATTTTTTCAAAATTTCTCATAAACCTGAATAGATAAACCCATGTAGTAAACGGGATTAGCTTACTAACAGAATTGTCCAAAACTTTCCCCATTTAACCGATTTTCTATCTATCGTGGTTTCCAAGATCCCCATACATGCCCCACCAATTTGGGACACACTGTATAATATATATCTTATCAACAAATCCAAATTCAGGAAAATGTGCCCTTGCCTCACTTGTATTAATATCTAACTTCTAAATAAAAATACCTTGCAATATAACTGCAGGAGTCCTTATATTCCCTTGTCACAAGGCACCTTTTCCTTTTACAAAAGATTAAAATCTGGTAAAACAATTTAAATTTTAAATATGACGCCTTTCAGTTTCACCAACTTATCCAACTTATCTGTCTAGAAATCCCTTGATAATTTCGTTGATTGTTTTTGAATATAAAACATGGGATTTTTGAATGTGTTTTTTAGTAAAACTAATGAGGAAATAATCGGAAAAATAAGTTTATCCTGTAAAATAAAAGGTGTTCTACCATAAAATCATTCAGTTTGGCTGTGACCAGGTTCAAGAATGAGGAATTTTAGGAAAGTTTGTGCATTTTTGAGGTTGGGTCCGACTGGGGTGTTATAACTTAAAAACTAGAAGCTTCCGACACAATTTGACTTTAGATTCGTGATTAGCGCTCAAAAAAATTCCTAGTATACTAAATTTCAATAAAATCGGCGGATAAGTAAAAAATTACCAATTTTTTTAAATGTTGCACAGTTTCTGTAACACCCATCAGGTGAAGTAGCGTTAAATTTAGCCTCAACTTTTATTCAAAAATGGTTTTTTTCCTGAATTGTGGCCTGGACAATCTTTTTATTCTCAATAGTATTTTGGTGCTAAGCAAGTATATTCAAAAGAATCTACTTTTCTTCATTTAAAAAATTGGTACCGCGTTGTCTTCTACTGTCGCTTATTTTGGTAGCCTGCTAAACATCTGAGTCGCTTTCCAGCTGCATTCTGTTCTGCGTTTGAAACGCATGAGCTTAATGGCTTTAGCCTTCGTGCTTTAAACACCACATGGAACGTGACGAAACGAATTTACTTTTACCTAACCTTAAAAAACGTTTCTTGGGCTTCGAACACGAAATGAAAGGTAGGTCCTTCAGGAGAATATAGGCGCACAGGTGCTTCGTTGCGTGCATAAAACAGCAGGCTGGAAAGCGGCTCTGCAATCATCACAAGCCAGAAAATATAACATAAACATAACCATGAGGTGCTTGACATAACTTTAAACTTCAAAATCTTTTCCGTGTGAAGTTAGTTGAAGGTGAAAAAAATGAACTATTTTGCGAGAATAGTTTATTTGCCCGGCTTAGTAAAACCCGCTAAAAATTATGGCGGTTCAATAAACTAAATATAAGCCAAGCTTAAATTTTTTAATTTGGCTTAATAAAGCCGAGCTTAAATTGCAATCGGTGCAAGCGGCCCTTTTTAGACATTTAATTTAAGCAACTTTGCTGTACTTTTAGGGCATTTGGACCCAAAGTAGGCCCCAATGTTGTTGCTGATGGAAAATGCCCACTAGCACTCCAGGGGAAAAGGGTCTAGCAAAAAAAAACCGGAATGATCAGATGGGAGATTGGCAAAACTTGCTAAAAAACATAGAAATGGTCATATCCCTAAATAAAACAGTTATTCTAAAATTATAAATAAATAGTACACTCTTTATTTGTCTCATTTAATATAAAATAAGTTTTTGAATAGTGTGTAACTATTAAATTTTACCTACTATTTTGTAGCAATATTTTCTACACCTATGTATAGTTTATACGATGTCAATCCGAACAGCATGGAATTTAGTGCTTATACAGGTTACTATCAATTTACCGGCTTTCACATTGAAACACTCCACTGTATACGGATAATATTCTATGGATTGCTCCTCGTACAGAGTCAACGTGGACTTGACGAGTTTGTCATAAATAAATGTGGGCGGGATCAATCAAGAAGTGCCGCGGATGGTCGCTGGCCGATTTTGATTGGTGAGATATTTTATTTGCTACGTTGGAAGCAGATTCATTTAAAAATATATTTGATTTTTACCTCGTGTGGTAGTAACATCGGGGTATTTAGCAACGTTAGCAATTATTCCTAGTGAATATATTTTGTAAAATATTTTATTGGATTAGTGTTTTGGTTAGTAATTTGAAAAATATGGCATTTTGGCGACCTTTCGATACTAGTGACAGCGAAACTGAGGATTATTATGCTAATTTAGAGTCGACTGAAGCGGAAATTTTAAACAAAGACCTACACGTTCAAACTCAACGAGTTATTTTAAATATTTATTTTTGTCTTAAGATTAAAAGTAGTATTCTTCACAAAACAAAATTGTAAATAGAATTTGTAAATTAACCAAAGTTAGTTGTTCATCTATTTTTAGGATAAGTGTAAATAACGACTCAAGTTCTGAAAACTCCGATAGTGAATCATAACAATTTTCTCCTAAAACCAAAAATCTTTCAATAGTTAAGTGTCAATAAAATTATAAATAAAAACGTAACTAATTATATTGGTTTACTAAAACCATAGTTTAAAGAATATACAATATATAAGTTGCGTCACTCGCGGCGGCTCTCAAAACGCACACGTCTTATCCCCGCCTGTCTGGTATATTCGTACCACTCTACCGTTTAAAGCCGACTGATACGCAGTGCGTCAGAACTCGTTTTGCTGTAATTGTGTGCTTTGGTATACCGTATCCCTAAAAAGTTGTTGGATGTGCCTGGTAATAATATTTGTTCAGTGGATAATTGTGAAAGTAGAATAAAGGGTGATTTATCGTTTTTTGGATGGCCAAAGGAATGTATTAATATAAATCATATAGATTATAGTGTTTTATTGGTATTTGTATTGAAAATATGTCGAGCTTGGAAAAGTGCTTTGGGATTCACTGGGTTCCATAAATTTGCTAATTATACGCCAAATGAATGTCAGAACGGTATTAGAGTTTGTGCTTTTTATTTCAAAGACGAGAATTTTTTAAACCGTTTTAGGAGTCGCATATACGTTTCCATCTGTAGGTTTACCATTGAGCCTGCTGAAGAGTGTAAATTTTAACATTTGTTCTATTGAAAAATTGAGTCAAATTACCTATATGTGTGCCAAGTTCTGCAGAACAAAGTCATTCAATCTTGTTGCTGTTATTTCTGAGAATAACCTTTAATGGTATAGTAGGTAAATACGAAGTCAATGCGAACAGCTAAATAAAAGACTCACATACCGGGACTGCTTAATTCACCAAAAAATCCCCAATAAAAATGACCCAACTGGACCCAACTTTATGATGGTTAGACCCCATATGAATATTTTCTCGCATGCACAGCCGCTTCTAGTCGGTCAAATAATGTTTCATGGACACAAACATAAAAGAATATCAAAAATGTCTGGCCCGCTGTAGGCACCTGTATTTGCATTGTCGGCTAAATTTATCAGTGCTGTGCTTGTGATGACTTGTCGATCAAAATATAAGGAATTGAAATTGGTTTATTCTTCGTTCTTTTGAATTTTAGCGAGTGTCTAAGAGTGTCGTATTTTTCTAAATTGTTTTGTTATTGTTAGCGTGGTTATTTCTGTTGTTACTGTTATCGTTGTTAATATTTGTTGTTTTACTGTTGTCATTTAAATATTTTATCAAGATGGCGTTGTGGAGACCTTTTGATGTTACGGACAATGTAGAAGCCGATTACATGTTCAAGCACAGAAACCTATTTTAAATATTTACACTTGCTTAAAAAGTGAAAATCATGGGGCATCACAAAACGAAATTTTAAAAAGGATTTGTGAGCTCTCTAAACTTGCTCGTACTACAATTTACACAATTATTAGAGACGGAGATACCATCGACCATTCCGTAAAGCGAAAAAGAGCTAACCAGAAGCTTAAAAAAGTTGATAATGGCGACAAAGAAGTTATACGCCGAATAGTTTATCGAAGAAAAGTTTTACGAAGAAAACAAAGTCACAACATTAGAAATGATTCAGGATAAGTTTCGAGATTATCCAGATTATGAATATAAATCTTTGGACACCTTGCGTAATATTTTGCTAGATTGCGGCTTCAAGTACAAAAAATTAAACCAAAGGATGGTTATAATGGAATCGTCTCGTATCGTAGCATGGCGGCCAGAATATTTACGTAAAATTAAGGAATATCGCCAATCAAAAAGAGAGACGGTGTACCTGGACGAAACTTGGTTCGACACACATGATCTTGTTAAATATGGTTGGGTGGGGCCCTGTTCTCGCGGAAAACGAGTAATTATATTACACGCAGGCAGCAATAAAGGTTTTGTTCCTAAAGCTTTATTATTGTCAGCTAAAAATATAAATAATTCATCTGACTACCATGAAGATATGACCGCCAGTCTATTCGAAAAGTGTTTATTGAACAGTTGCTGCCGAATCTGTCTCCAAATTCTGTCATTGTTATGGACAATGCGTCTTATCATTCACATTTAGACAACAAAGTTCCAATAGCAACACAAAGAAGAATGATATTCTTAAATTTATGAAAAGTAAAAACACGGAAATTCCTCAAAAGTCTACAAAAAAGGTATTATTGGAAGCTATAAAAAAAAGGAACTTTAAAAAGGAATATGTTATCGCCAAATTATGCGAAGCACATGGTCATACTATTTTACGTCTTCCCTCTTATTACTGCGTATTTAATCCCATCGAGATGATTTGGGCTGCAGTCAAGAACAAACTAAGGAAATATAATCAATCCCCAACTGACAGTGCTTTCGTACTAGAAATTATAAGGGCAGTTGTTAATGAAGTAAATGACAGTGGTATATGGATGAAATGTGTTCAGCATGTCATAGTGAAAGAAAATGAATATGGTATTTTACCGGCCATTGACCCCATTATTATAAACCCAAATTCTGATTCAAGCTCTAAAAATTCGGATAGTAAATTTTGACTTTTCATCAATTATAGAAAATAAAATAAAATCATAAACGGGTGAGTGTTTTCTTATATATTTCTTATATTATATAATACCTACTAATTAAAAAAAATGAGTCCGCGTAACTATAAATAATGAGAATAAATTTTCATTATTTTATGTTAAATGCTGCACGCCCATGCCTAATAAAGAAATTGCCGCCTCTAACCGGCGTTTCAGTTTTTATGCTGTTCGGATTGACTTCGTATAGACTTTACACTTTGTTCTTTAAATTTAATTAAACACGGGAGTAACGGGAAGTAACTGGTTATTTAATAAGTTTTGTTGTTCGGTGAGAGATGGCGCTACTAGGTTCGTCGTTTATATTTTTAAATAGTAATACTTTTTTGCAAGTTTTATGTAGAACTGTCAAATCATTTGTATATGTATTTACAACCATACATGTAATATTGACATTACTAACTCTAATGACCCTATTACCAGTACATGTTTGTATGGCGCCACCAGCACATTTTTGAATGGTGTCAAAACAATTACATATTTTGCATTTTTACTACATTTCAAAAAATAAAATATCTAATTTTATAATAACGTTGTGGTTCGTCAATTTTTTTGTATTGAACGACAAAAGTATGACAATTTATCGATTGCGAAATTTTTCAAATGATGCGCTCACGTCACACTTGGCATTGCTGTCAGACAATGTGGCTTTGGCGAACCATATAGAATACAACGGATATACGCCAGGTTTGGAGAAAACTTACTTTCGTCTATGCCTTTGGTCGATAGTCCTTTGGGTTTTCCCAATAAATAATTTTATGTACAGGGTGATCCATCATACTATTTATATATATATATATATATATATATATATATATATATATATATATATATATATATATATTTTTATATATATATATATATATATATATATATATATATATATATATATATATATATATATATATATACCGAGATAGTAGGTAATTTTTTCCCATTTTTTGTGATGTTTTAAAGGATACTAGTTAAATTTTTACATTATAATTTTAATAATATACAACAATAAAATGTACAGCTGGTTTCATTTGAGAAATACTCTGAATTTTCTATGTTTTTAAAAGTAATTTTTGTATATTTCTAAATTTAAGGTTGACTGGTTGGATAGACTTACTTTCAGAGAGTTGGAATTAATTAATGAAAAAGAAAAAAGATCTTCTGACTTTATGTATTTGACCATAGAGTTTATGGAGGTAATCTCTCAGGGTATCGTTCATCATGTCGTGTATTTTGAACAAAACGGCGAAGACATTCATCCTTTTAAAGCCAACGCAGATTTGGTGTTTGTTCCTGATACTGAAATCGGCAAGGTAAGTGACAAGAAAAAATGCAAAAATAGAGGAAAATTTTTGGTTAGAAAATAGGTTTGCCAACAAAAACTTTTTGTAGTTATAATTGTCACTTTTTTCGTGATTGTTATTTTATAATTTTGTTTTATTATTCAGAAGGAAATGGAACGGCAATATGAAATCTAAGTTTAAAAACAATTACTAAGAAGTAATCTTGACTTATTAAGTTTAACTAACAAGGAATTAAATTATTTAGGCTAAACAAAGGGTTCAAGAGGTTGTCGGAGGGACATCGTAGTACAAAAATATCTATGAAAACAACAATTTTTTATTTCTTCTAACTTTAAACTTTTTACAAGTAAATAAGTGCCATACACAACACTGCACAAAAGAAATATCCAGCTATGAAATATCAAACGTTAAAAATAGATATAACATGCGCGAGTGAGAAACCCATATGCAAATCTTACAATAATAGAAAAGGAGTGAACGTCAGAAAGAACCAAAAAGGTTTGTTTATCTCCACGGCTTCGTTTTCTAGATCGACAACTGCGAAAACTGTCGAAAAGACTTTATAGTGTCAAAAAAATAGAAAGAAAAATTGGTAAGAAATTTCCTTTCTGTCAGTTACAAAGTTCCGCTGCTATTTTTCTATTATTGTCTCTGGAAGTATTTTAAGTATAAAATTTAAATTAGCGTATATAGTTGTGGCTTTCTATTCACAACTGGTTCTAGAGACCAACGACAACACAGTGCGGGTTTTGCAATATAGAAGCAAAAGAAACAAATACTGAGTTGGATTGCCATATGTCATAACTTTATTGACAATAAATCAAAGAACAAAATTTCCATTTTCATTTCTCTGCTTTTATAAAATGTAATATTATAATGCGGACCCGATGATCGATTCACAGATTGTTCTATTGTGAAACATATGGTATAAAAAAATTAAGGAAGCAATTTAGTAATTTTTTAGTCCTTTTATAAATAATTCCTTACTTCAAACCTTTTTTATTGCTATTCGCTTACTTTTTTAAGTTTTCCCGGTTTTCCTGTTTCATGTAAATCCTGTATATACAATATAGTATTTGTATAGGGTTATCAGCCGAGGACTGAACAGGACGTATTTGTGGCTTTCCTCGTATTAAAAAAAAATATATGAAATATATGAAATATGAAATGATTTGTGATTTTTTTTCCGTAGAATCAGAAAAAGTGCGTGAAAAAATGAATTGATACAAAAGAGATGCGACATAAAATTAACATTAATTTCTTAATGACAACCTTATTTATTGGATCCTTTTTCAGAGAGTCTTATATTTTTCAATACTTTTTAATCAAAGGGATTTCGTATTTATTTTTTGTTACAATAAAATTAATTTAATCACATATTTCATCTTCACCAAAATGTATTAAAAGTAGCGATAAACGCTACACTTTGACAGAATAATGACTTTTTATGTTTTGGTATTAGAAGTATTTATTGTTACTTTTTTCTATTTTGGTAATAGGCCCTTTGCACATAACTTTTTATCTGCTAAAGTTAAGCCTTTATACCTAAAATTCTGTTATATATTTTGTTAATAGAAAACTTTATAACAAAGCTTTAAGGATTTTAAATTCAAATATAAAAGGCTCTTGTCAAAATAATATCTGGGTGTTTTAATGCCGCGTGTCGTCACAAGGTACCAACAAGTATGTACAGTGTGTCCCATTTTCGACATTTTTATGGGGTATCTTCGTAATCGTTAGTGCTTTTAAATAAGTAATATAGGCCTCATGTGATATTTTTGGGTCAAACCTTAAATGGTAGTCTAAAATCAGAGAGTTTGAGAGATCAAAACAAAAATTTGAGTTTCAGAATGACCCTATATTTTCTTTGTTAAAAGAGATACAGAAAAATGTTTTATACAAAAGTTTCTTTATAATGATGTTGAATAATCTGCCGTTTTCAGAATAGGTATACAAGGTAAAGAAGATATCGGACCTAACCTCATTTTTTAAATGGAACACCCTGTATATTTTAACCTAAAAATATAGCATATTAAATTTTCTTTTCAAAAATATAACACACCATGGATGATATTGGTTTTCTATGCGTTTTATTTAAACTTTATTACTTTAAACCACAGTAGGTTATGAAACCAAAGCTAATATTCTACAAAACTATGTTGACATTGTAGCTGGAAAGACATTGCACAATATATTTTAACATGCAAATAGTAGAAAAAATAGTTGGCACAAGAAAGTAAATTAAAAAACTATAGAAACTTTAAAACGAAATAAAACATTCAGATTAAGGAAAAGAATAACGCAACTTATCGCAAATGTTCGAAAGCCAGTCCCTCCGTTGTTTTCAATACACGCTTGAGATCCTTTTCAAACGGTTTTTAGGGCATGATGATGTGTAATGATTGTTCCCAACCGTTGTGTTCACACATCGTCGTTGTGGTTGGGCCCAGTAGGATCTTTTGGAACATGCGCGAGAGTTGCTGGTTATCGGCAACTCTTGTTGCCACCGTATGGGACGGGATCCGAAGCTAAGATGAACAAAAGGCTTTAAGTCAAGGTGTTAGCATACCGTGCTGATGAGTGAATGACATCCTGTGCCTTAAACAGGTGTCCCCAACGGTGCCTCTGAGATACAGGGCGGCTTCTCAGAGTATCTAGCCTTACTGCGGTAATGCGGGGCTCTGCCGTGGTAGACTATTACTTCCCTAGCTCCAAACAGAAAGCGGACAGAACCGCTTTCATAGGAAAAAAGTGACAAAGGTGCCCTGATCGAAACGGATAAATCCGTTTCGAGAGGTGCCACTCAAGGTCACAAGCAGACAAAAACGGGTGAATCCGTTTCGTAAGGTGCCCCTGAAGTCACCGGCGCCTGTTTCACGGGGAAGGGCTAATCCATCCCGAACAAACGGGTGCTTGGTAAGGGTTCCCTGAATCCAAACAGAAGGCGGACAGAACCCCTTTATAGAAAAAAGGGTTCCCTGGCTTTAAACAGAAAGCGGATGGGACCGTTTTCATAGGATAAGGCCGGAGATGCGGCCTCAGAAAGAACATCTGGTTCCTGTAACAAGGACCTGGTAGCTACCCACGTCGCTTGACTGGGAGAGGATGATGGATCTAATCGTCTGCTCATCATACTCTCCAGGAGACAGGGACACCAGGACACATCAGAACGCATTGTGCTCGTGTCCGGTAGCGACACGAGTAAGAGGAGATGTAGGAGCTCTCTCCCAATCTGGTATCGGATTCATTAGAGGTCCGATCCTATTGGGCGAAATATAAAAAGGTGTGAGCCACAATAGACCGAGCGGTCGCAGTGGAGGGCGTAAAAAGTCCACTCACTTTAAACCTACCTAACTACCTACCTATGTGTAATGATTTCATTTCTCCACAGGCCTTATGAATTCTTTGATTAAAATGTTGTCTGGTTAATATGACTTTATTATAAATATTATTTTCAAACATTATCCAAAGAAAAAAAATAGAGGTTTTAGATCCCGAGATCATGGTGACCACCTTATAAGTCCATATGTTCCAACAGTTCTTAAAGTGAGTATTTGAATACTCTCATTTTCCTTGTTTTCTTTAATATAGGTTTTTGATCTCGGCTTCGTAAAAGTGCCGTATAGAAGAAATGGCGCAAAATGTATATTTCGCGCCCTTTCCACTTTCCACGTCAATATAAACTGATATCATTTTAAATTTTTAAAAATGTTAATAAATCATGTTTACAAATTAATATGTAATGAAGTTAATAAATAATAAATTCCTTAGAAAACCAATATCATCCATGATGTGTTATATTTTTGAAGATAATTTAATATTATATCTTTTTAGATTAAAATATACAGCGTGTTCCATTTAAAGAATTCAGGTTAGGTCTGATAACTTTTTTACTTGACCCAAATCCTTTTCTTAAGTGCTCTTTAAGGTAGGCGTCCACTGGTCGGCAGTTTACAGATGGTACACATAGCAGGATTCAGATTTTTAAATTAACTACATAATTTCAAATAAGACTGCGTTCACTGGATTTTCATCGGACGGATGACGCGTAGTCCTATTTGAAAACATGTAGTTAATTCAAAAATCCGATCCGTGCGATGCATACCGTCCGTAAGATGCCGACTAGGACTCCTACCATTAGGACCCTATGGGAAAAAATACACAAGATGGCTTCTCAACATTTTTTT
>JAHBCN010008397.1:0-38963 GCA_019359885.1 Listronotus oregonensis | reverse complement strand
TGTATTCTTGGTCACCTTATAAGTATCCCGAAAATATTTTAAAAAATTTTGACCTCTGACACTATAAAGATACAAAAATCAAAAATCAAGAAGCTGTGACACTATAAAAATAAATAAATATAATTTTTACAAAATATTGTTTATTATGTGTAATTTTAATAGTTTTAAAATATTATTCAGTTTAAAAATACTATAGGTACTTTAAAAATTAACTATATATACCTAAAGTCCAAAATTTCTGTCAGTGACTCATTTAATACCGGCCACCCAACCGACAAAGCGGCTGAATAAAAATCTAACACTAGTAAATGATTTTTAAGCCTATGATATACTTTTCCGCTTAAATAACAGTGAACCGGCCAAAAGGTTCATCGCCACGTTGTCATAATTCGTGAGAATAAGTTACCAGCCAACGATCGCATTCTAAATAGCACGCCAATATGTATTGAAATCATTGTTATCGAGAAGACAATAAATGTGGCAACACACATCCCTTAGTTTAAAACTTGAACAGACTCAAAAATAAGCGTATCGACAGGGTTTTCGTGCTGTTCGATGACTTTATTTAGTTAATATTCATTATGGACAGATTTTGTAAGTTTAAATTTTAATTGCTATACAGGGTATTTTCTACAAATTGTAAATTTCTAGTTTTCGTAGTATATATTTGGATGCTGCACAAAAGTTTTTTCGCGTACGGTATTCAGAGTTTTAAAAGGGCAAAAAGACAATATTAGTAATTATTCGGATAACTGGAAAATGCGTTTTTTTCGCTATTTTTTGCGCACTTCCTACTTTCCGATTGTTAAACATGAATCAGAAGTTGTTTTTTATCGCCGCCTCTTATAGTATTTCAAAAGAATAATAATTAATTTTTTTAATTACATTTTAGGACATATTCCTTTAAATTCTGTCATTTGCACGAAAACATATTTAAAAAACTCATTCTATTTTAATATTAAAAAAAAATTACTCAAAAAGTACAGAAAAAAACCTTTATTTTCAATAAAAAGTAGGTAAAACGTTTAAGTCCGAATTCAACCCGAAACTCCAAAAATGTTGACCTGTTGCCAAGTTGTAATCGTTTTCTTTATGACATTGTTATAAGGTATGCGGATCTTGTTTCGCTCGGCCCGCAATGTTTGATCAAAAATATCCACTAAATATGGAACTCAAAAGACCCGAAATAGTTATTGGATTCTACATACAAGCTGATGATTTCAGGGCTTTCGTGTTCCTTATATAGTGGATATTTTTGATGAAGCAATACGTGCAAATATCGTATTTAATATTGAATTTGCAAGATGGGTGGTGAATTGGCAAGTCGGTGTAACTTGAATTGTCTATCGTTCTGTTTTTACGTCTTTTTTAATTTATGTTAAGACTGAAATTTTATTATTTTTTTTCATGTAGCAAAATAAAATTAAAGAAGGTAAAATGAAAGTAAAAAATGTATTTTTTTTTGGAAAAACTATGAAAAATCGCCAAAAAACTTAAATTTGTGTTCTATGACCTCAAAATAGGAGGTGTGAAAAATTTAGCAAAAAATTTACAATTTTCATTAATTCGAATAATAACCCAAATAATATAGGCTTGTTACTAATTTAAAGGGTTGATGAAAATGTGAGAAAATAACTTTTGCTTGTAAAAAATATTTTCATGATTTGACGAAATTTTATTATTTATTTTCTGAAATTCACACGCCACTGGAATTGATTCCCCTGACGCCACACAACCCGGGGCACTCTAAAGGCGAGCGATGCGTCATTGACAGAAATTTTGGACTTGAGGTATAAATACTTAGAGATCGAACGCTGTTAGAACAACACCGATACGTCACGGTTTTATACGGGTTTGCCATATGAGACCGTGACGTATCGGTGTTGTTCTTACAGCGTTCGATCTCTACATACAGCATGTCATATGTCCATTTTTTTTTGAGCAAATTTACAGATTGTTTTTTTAACGTGCTGATGATTCTAGTTTTACCCTGTCACAAATCCTTAAAATATAGACAAAGTTTTTTTTTTTTTTTTAGTTATGTTATGACACTATTTGCATGGAGGTGTGAAAAGTGAAAACCAAAATATAGAGCTATACAGTCAGGACCAAAAGTCCGAAATAAATTCGATTAAAATTCAACTGACTGAGTAGTCGAGCCAATGAAGCACTCAAGCTCGGAAATCTTTGCACTAAGACGGATCGAAATGAGGTTTTTTGCATTTGCTCCCTAAAATCATTGGAAAAAAATGTATCCACTTTGTATCCATATATACTCAAAATTGCATTTCTGCAGGCAAAAATGCGTTTAAAAAATGCATTTTTTCAAGTCAAAAAGAAAATCACATAACTTCGTTAATAAGAGTCGGAATTGGCTCAAACCAGGTTTCCTGGAGTTTTCAAGATCGCTGATCCCGATTATGATCTTTAAATTGACCCCTGGAGTTCAGGATTGCTGATGAACGTCATCTTCGTGGCTTCTCTCGAAATTCACGCGAAAAAGGAGAGAAATTCGCCCACGGGGGTTTTTTTGGGTCGCTGAATTCAAATATGGCACCGACGAACATTCCCGAACACCTGGTGCACCGGAACCTGGACGTGGGCGTCATCCCCGAGAGTTTTTCTGACATGATCGCAAACAATCAACTGAAAATCGTTGTGAGGGGTTTTTTTGGGGCGCCGATTCCAAATTTCACAGCGGATGCAAAAAACCCCATGTCGATCCGTCTTGGTGTCTGAGTTTTTGGCTGTTTTAGTACTTCATTGCCTTAACTAGAGATATTTTATTGACTGGATATTTCGTATTAAATATTTCGCAAACTTGCTAATATGATCAGCGCATCTTATCATTATTAACACATCTATTCTCTCGGTTTCGGTCAATTTTACCATTTTGTTTTTGGAATATTCGATTTAGTTAGAGCAAGAAAAATGTTATTTAATAATAATTATCAGCCGCAAAATGACAACCAACAAAAATACATATATATATATATATATATATATATATATATATATATATATATATATATATATATATATATATATATATATATATATATATATATATAATATATATACAAACTACAACACTACGACAATTCCTACAAAGAGCTCTTTGATTTCCTTTCAATAAAGATAGACAATATTATTTCCCAGTTTCCATTGGCCGAAGTAATCGTTCTCGGGATTTTAATGTTCATAATAAGGATTGGCTAGGATCCACAAAAACTGATACACAAGGCAGGGCAGCAGAAAAATTTGCAATCAGCAACTCGCTCACCAATCTAATTATGGAACCTACCTACTTTCCTAGGGTTCCCACCATAATTCTAACCCCTAGATCTCTTCCTTACTTCCACCCCGAACTCTATCAAGCATCAGTAACTGCTCCCTTGGTCGCTCTGACCATGGTTTGGTCACCGTGTCTTACTCCACTTATTTTGAGGCAACTGAAAGCATGCCGCCACGAACCGTCTGGCACTACAATTCGGCCGACTGGGATGGTCTGAGAGATTTCTTTGCCAGCTACCCTTGGGATCCTACCTGCTTTTCTACTTTCGATCCTTCCGAAATATGTAATCAAATTACCGAAACAATTAACTAGGCATTGAGACCTATATTCCCCACACTAAAAAGAACCCCATAACTCCAAATCACAAACCGTGGTTTTCTACATCCTGTGACAAAGCCAGACTTTTAAAAATTCAATCCCACAAAAAGTTTCTTCAAAACCCCAGTCCCGAAAATCGACAGGCTAGCATCGAAGCAGAAATCAGTATAATCAGACTATATCAGAAGCAAAAGACCGTTTTAACAATCGAATAAAAGATAAGTTCTCTCTTGCTCAAATGGCAATAAAGCTTTCTGGTCCTTTGCCAAAAATCTTAGTCAGAACTTTTGCACAAATTCTTTTCCACCCCTAATCTCTGAAGATGGAATTGTCTCTACCTCCAAAGGAAAAGCCAAACTATTTGCCAAACAATTTGCTGCCAATTCTACGCTTGATCCTCTTATTAATCTTCCCTTCCAACAGTTGTCCCTGTTTCCCATAAATGTCCGATATAATTTTTAAAGTCAAACAGATCAAGGTATTCTTTCTTCTCTTAATACTAAAAAATCGTCTGGGCTGGATGGCATACCAGCAATCGTCTTAAAAAAATGTGCTCCCGAGCTTGCACCCATCTTAACTCGCCTCTTTCGAATCTCTTACGACACAGGCATTTTCCCGGAGAGTCTGAAAGCTGCACGTGTGCAACCTGTCCCCAAAAAAGGATCCAAAAGTCTCCTTCCAACTATAGACCTATATTTCTTCTTTCAGTTGTTTGCAAAGTAATGGAAAAATTCATTAATTCCCAAATCTTGAAGTATCTGGAAAAACATAAGATCTTGTATGATAGACAATATGGATTTCGTCACAGTAGATCCACAGCTGATCTTCTTTCCTTTGTCTCACACAACTGGAACAAGTCCCTTGAGTTTCTTGGTGAATCCCAGATCGTTGCTCTTGACATATCCAAAGCTTTCGATCAGGTCTGGCATGATGGGCTTCTTAATAAACTTCCTTCTTACGGTCTTCCAACTAAGCTTTGTTCTTGGCTTTCCAGTTTCCTCTCTAATCGACGTATATCAGTTAGTGTAGATGGTCATTCCTCCAGCTTCTACCAAATTAATGCTGGGTACCCCAGGGCTCAGTGCTGGCACCCACGCTGTTTCTTTTACACATTAACGATCTTCTCTCTTCCACAATCAATCCCATTCATAGTTTTGCTGACGATAGTACCCTCCACTCTAGTATTCAATTTCTTAAGCCACCGTGTAATCCTGATTTCGAAAACAAGCGCAGGTCAATGCAGGTATCTCATTCACAAGACCTCAAACTTATCTTGGATTGGGGCGCCAAAAATCTTGTTCAATTTAATGCCTCGAAAACACAGTCATGTTCGCTGTCGCGAAGAAAGTCTGCAAATGCTCATCCCTTACATATGAGCGGCCAAGTTCTGCAGAACAAAGAGTCGTTTAATCTTGTCGGCGTTACTTTTGAGAATAACCTCAACTCGCACAAACACATTTTATCCATAGCTTCGGCAGCTTCAAAAAAGATTGATTTCTCTTCCGAAACAGAAAATATTTCTCTTCCGAGCCAGAAAATATTTCTCTTCTTCCAATCTGTACACTCTGTATGTATCCCAAATCAGACCCTCTTTAGAATATTGTTCTTATGTCTGGGGAATGGCGTCCCCTACAACACTTAGCATTCTGGACTTCATTCAAAGAAGAGCCGTTCGTCTTATTAATGATCCAACACTCACAGAAAGGCTTCCTCTTCTTGCCCTGCCGCTCTTCTATAGGTATTTTCACGGCTTCTGCTCAGAGGAGTTGGCCAGTATAATTCCTTCTCTGGCAGCTCCCAACCGAGCAACACGTAGTGCAACTTTTATGCATCCTTTTACAGTTCAGTTAGAGAGGCCCCGAACTTCCCGCTTTCTTTATTCCTTCATTCCTAGAGTGTCAAGACTATGGAACCTGCTGCCCGCAGAAGTTTTTCCTTCTCCTCCCAATCTCCAAAAATTTAAGTCCCGTGTGAACAAACTCCCTTTCACCACACAGAAGACACCCACGGTACGTTAGTAGTTAGGCATCAGCCTTCATGGACTGTCCCAAGATTTAAAAAAAAAAGTATATACAAACTAAAAACTGAAAAAAAAATAGGCTTTACAAAGACAAATAAAAAACGTTAATCAAAATTACACTTTAGGAAAAGAATTACATAAAGTATGTTTAGAATGTTCCGGTGAATCCAAAAATGCAATAATATACAGGGTGTTCCATTAAAAAAACTATGTATGATCTGATATCTCTCAAATGGGACATCCTGTATAAATGGCGTAATTATCAAAAACGTGTTTCAGCGTTTTTACCACCATTAATTACCTAAATTGTAATCAAATTTATTTCGGCCTCATTGTATAATATGCATTTTTTTACGTATTACGCCACTAGGGTACACTGTATATTTTAACTTTTTCCCATAATCTGAATATATTAGAATTTAAAACTTAAAAGACTTTTTTTTTTCAGATTAAGAGCATAACTTCCAAAACATGTTCGGTCGTGAACGTACTCACAGCAGGATCAGAAAATGCTACCTCAGAAGTCGAGTCTTTAGAATTAACACTCGCTAGGAGTAGGCATATTAGTGCAGGCGCTGTCTCTAGTATGAAGAAGTAAGTATCTTATTAATAGATTAAGATGTGTAGAGTAGTGATAATGAAACCAAATTAACATATTTCAGATTCTTTAATATGTTTTCTCGTTCGATCATACATAAATAATGCCAGTGTTCCAGGGATCTATTGATTTATGTGAAAACAGCTAGAAGTCAGCGGGAGCTAAATCTGTTAAATGGAATGGATGTTGTAACAATTCGTACTTTAATCACTGATTTTTGCGATGGTTTTTTAAGCTGTATAGGGTGCGTTGTCTTCATAAAAAATGAATTTTTTTTCTTCTGAAAGCCAGTAACGAGTTTGGAGCGATTTTCAGGCATGCTGCCATTTCTCCCCCAATTCACCCCCTAGACACCCCCACAGAGCCACCCCCGATCACACCCGGGTAATTCTAATGCCAGAATCGAGTTCGGCAGCCCCAAAAACCCCCGAGTAACGAGTTTGGAGCGATTTTTAGGCATGTTGCCATTTCTCCGGACACCCCCACAGGGCCACCCCCGAGCACCTCCGGGTAATTCTAATGTCAAAATCGAGTTCGGCAGCCCCGAAAACCCCTGAGTAACGATTTCTGAGCAATTTTTCTGAGTTTCCGGTCGTTCAAATAATGATGCAAGTAATAATGCAATTGGAAAATGCATTTTCCGGCTCAGAAGGCATTTTTTAAAAAATGAATAAACCAGACTTCCTAGAGTCGTTTTCTGGGACCTTCCTGAACACAATGCAGAAAACCCCATCTCGATATCTGCTGGCTAGATTTTCGCTATTCGGGCGACTTTGATCTAAATGCCCTGGACTATATTCCAGACATATTAAGGAAACAATTTATGAGAAATTTTTTTTTTGAAGCTATCAAATCAGAGAACCCCCTTAAAAATTGGTTAAAGGAAATATTGGGGTGTAATCATAAAACGGTTTTTACTGATTTTTATTTCATAAAATTAAATAAAAACATACGCGCCGTTTAATTTCCTTGACAGATCTACAGGCACATCAGATGTGTTCATACAAAAGTACTAAAATAAAATATTCAACCTAATAGCGCCATCCTTTATGGAATGAGAAAACTTATTATTAAACAACGTTTCTTTGAAAGTGTTAGACAATGTAGTTGTATTATTAAGCAGTTACTAACGCATCTATTAAATTAATTAATCAGTCAATTAAGATTTAACATTAAAAGTGCACCTAATGTTACTTTCAATTATTCTAAGTGATTTAAAATTAACATTAATAATAATATTGCTTAATTGTTATTTAAGATTATACATATTTTTTATTTCATAAAAATATATAAAAACATACGCGCCGTCGCGCGTCGCACGCGAAAACAGAACATTTTATTACTGCGCCGAATCAACAGGGTACCTTAATGACAGTTCTTTGCTGTACTCTTTAACCTTTTAATTTCCTTGACAGATCTACATGAACTTCAAATGTGTTCATACAAAAGTACTAAAATTAAATATTCAACCTTATAGCGCCATCCTTTATCGAATGAGAAAACTTATTATTAAACAACGTTTCTTTGAAAGTGTTAGACAATGTAGTGGTATTATTAAGCAGTTACTAACGCATCTATTAAATTAATTAATCAGTCAATTAAGATTTAACATTAAAAGTGCACCTAATGTTATTTTCAATTATTTTAAGTGATTTAAAATTAACATTAATAATAATATTGCTTAATTGTTATTTAAGATTATACATCTTTTTTATTTCATAAAAATATATAAAAACATACGCGCCGTCGCGCGTCGCACGCGAAAACAGACCATTTTATTACTGCGCCGAATCAACAGGGTACCTTAATGACACTTCTTTGCTGTACTGTTTAACCTTTTAATTTCCTTAACAGATCTACATGAACTTCAGATGTGTTCATACAAAAGTACTAAAATTAAATATTCAACCTACTAGCGCCATCTTTTATCGAATAAGAAAACTTATTATTAAACAACGTTTCTTTGAAAGTGTTAGACAATGTAGTGGTATTATTAAGCAGTTACTAACGCATCTATTAAATTAATTAATCAGTCAATTAAGATTTAACATTAAAAGTGCACCTAATGTTCTTTTCAATTATTTTAAGTGATTTAAAATTAACATTAATAATAATATTGCTTAATTGTTATTTAAGATTATACATCTTTTTTATTTCATAAAAATATATAAAAACATACGCGCCGTCGCGCGTCGCACGCGAAAACAGAATATTTTATTACTGCGCCGAATCAACAGGGTACCTTAATGACAGTTCTTTGCTATACTCTTTAACCTTTTAATTTCCTTGACAGATCTACATGAACTTCAGATGTGTTCATACAAAAGTATTAAAATTAAATATTTTTATAGCGCCATCCTTTATCGAATGAGAAAACTTATTATTAAACAACGTTTCTTTGAAAGTGTTAGACAATGTAATGGTATTATTAAGCAGTTACCAACGCTTCTATTAAATTAATTAATCAGTCAATTAAGATTTAACATTAAAAGTGCACCTAATGTTCTTTTCAATTATTTTAACATTAATAATAATATTGCTTAATTGTTATTTAAGATTGTACATCTTTTTGACAAAGCAAATTAATAATAAATTATATTATATTATGAAAAAAAGACAATAATAATATACAAAACTGCTCTCTTTAATAAGAAAAACACTGAATATAATATAATTGATTTAATAATTAATAAATGAATGAAGCACTTGTTCAATTAGGTATTTAGACGAATTAAAGCCTATCTAAGGAATTTAAATTAGTAAAGTTAAAATTCCAACACTAATAAAATTTTATTATTATATGAGTGCGTTAACAGAATGAGTCACCGTGGCACCAGTGTATTTCGTTTTTCAACGTAATGTCTGTAGTTTGGTTTTTGTGTTTTACTTAAATAATGGAAATATAGGAGCTTTATTTTGTTGGTAAGTCAGGTAAAATATTCAAAAAAAATGTTTTTGTGTTTTTTTTTTCATCATAACATTTATTACACAAAAAAGACTGAGATTTCAACGGTTACTACATATTAGGTGTGAGTCTCTACCTTGAAATAAATTAACTAATTAAAAAAGTTATTTTTTGGACGAATGCTTGGAATCGTTAATTAGTACTTTTACTCGCGCAGTTTTCTATACTTCTTTATACAGGGTGTTACTTAATGGTATGTCATAATTTGAAGGAGGCATTCCTGGATCGATTTTAAGTCGAAAAGTTCATATAAACGTGGGCCCTAAAATGCTTAGTTATTAAGATACAGGGTGTTAAAGTTTTATTTTATTTTCACTTTTAATACATTTTCAAAGACGGTTTGAGATATTGAACTGAATTTTGGCACAGGATATTATGGCATAAAACACACTTTTCAGATGTTCATTTAATTTTTTTTGCAACCAGTGGCGTAGCTATGACGAATTTTCAAAACAATTTTACAAAAAAATACTACGCCATTGACTTGGGAAAAAAATTATGGTTTTATAATAATTATCAATCAATTATAAACAAAAAATCCCTCTTTCATTTTTGCCGTAAAACTTACCGTTTGGGAGAAATCGTTAATTAAAAAAATGTCTTATGTACCCAAATTGCATCTTGAAAAATTATTATTGAAATAAATCAAGTTAGCTTTTCTCGTTGCCAGCGATTGTTGTTTTGTTGTTGTAAACATTATGACACTGACGTTAATTATCATTCTTGACAGTTGTTTTATTTCTCCTTCGGTCTAAAACGTGCATTTTTGTAGTTAAAAAAATGGTAAATTATTCTAATTTGGAAATGACAAAATGCATTTCCTTTATGGTCTAGCTAATGGTAATGCTGTGGAGGCGCGGCGTTTGTATCAAGAAAGGTATCCTAATCGCGCTCTCCCCAGATAGACGAATATTTATAAACATTCATCGTCGTCTGACTGAATCTGGCAGTTTTAAAGCTAATATTTCCGAGGGAAGGCCCCGTACAGTTAGAACACCGGCAGTGGAGGAGGCTGTCCTGCATGCAGTCGAAGAGGATCCAACCACAAGTACGCGAAAAATAGGTATGGCATTAAACATCGGCTACAAGACGGTATGGGAGATTTTAAGAGATTCTTTGTTATATCCTTTTCATACAAAGGGTCCAGGCATTGCTTCCTAGAGATTATGAACCACGTACGCAATTTTGTAGATGGTATCTCCAAAAAGTAACAGAAAATCCTCATTTTGATGCCAAAATATTGTTTACGGACGAAGCAAATTTTTCAAGAAATGCAATAACCAATTTCCATAACAATCATTACTGGGCCCAGGAAAACCCTCATGCGATTACAGAGACACATTTTCAGGAACAATTTTCACCATTTTTTTTACCAGGACGCCTTAACGGACAGGATTATTGTAATTTTCTCCAAAATGATTTGCCTTTGCTTCTTGAAAATGTTCCTCTTCAGTTACGGCAACAACTTTGGTTTATGCATGATGGCGCTCCCGCCCACTTTAGCATATTGGCTCGTGAGCATTTAAATAGAGCCTACCAAAATCATTGGATAGGCCGTGGAGGACCACAATTTTGGCCACCTAGATCGCCTGACCTGAACAGCCTAGATTTTTATTTGTGGGGACACCTAAAAACATTAGTTTATCATACACCAATTGTGACATTAGAAGAACTCAGAAATAGAATTATTGACGGATGTGAAACTATCCGAAACACGCATGGAATTTTTGAAAGGGTTCGTAATTCAATGAGAAGAAGAGCAGAAGCCTGCATAGAGGCGAGAGGTCATTTCCAACATTTTTTGTAAATTATGTATGTATTGTATTTAATTGTTATTGCTTTTTGTTCACTAGTTTGTAAGAAAATAGCTTAAAAATAAATATTTGAAAAATGTATTTAAAATTGAAAATAAAAGTTTAACACAATCAAGAATGATAATTAACGTCAGTGTCATAATGTTTACAAAAACAAAACAACAATCGCTGGCAACGAGCAAAGCTAACTTGATTTATTTCAATAATAATTTTTCAAGATGCAATTTGGGTACATAAGACATTTTTTTAATTAACGATTTCTCCCAAACGGTAAGTTTTACGGCAAAAATGAAAGAGGGATTTTTGTTTATAATTGATTGATAATTATTATAAAACCATAATTTTTCCCCAAGTCAATGGCGTAGTATTTTTTTGTAAAATTGTTTTGAAAATTCGTCATAGCTACGCCACTGGTTGCAAAAAATTAAATGAACATCTGAAAAGTGTGTTTTTATGCCATAATACCCTGTGCCAAAATTCAGTTCTAATATCTCAAATCGTCTTTGAAAAATGTATTAAAAAGTGAAAATAAATAAAACTTTAACACCCTGTATCTTAATAACTAAGCATTTTAGGGCCCACGTTTATATGAACTTTTCGACTTAAAATCGATCCAGGAATGCCTCCTTCAAATTATGACATACCATTAAGTAACACCCTGTATAGTATGGCACAAATTTGAGAAATGACGTTATAAATGATTTTTTTTATAATTGGAACCCAAGTTTTTTAGGGTAATTGTCTCCAAAGTTGCATATTTTGACTAATTTTCGTATACGAGGTTTTTTAGGGCGCTGATCACGAATCTGAAAGAATTTTTGGTCAAAAACGTTTCGTTTCCGAAATATCAATCATCAAACTTGGAAATCAAACTAACCCTATTTTCCCTATATTTCCTTTTCTTTCTGAATACAATTCTTGATTTTACTACTAAATTGACACCCATATATTATAAACACCTTTTAAAAACTTGTTTTTATATTTATTTAACACTTTATTTTCCACTAAAATGCGAAGATTTACTTTCAAACACCGCGATCACGTTTGCTGAAAAAATCCCTCGTGTATACATGGTTGCGGCGTTTGAAAGTGAAGGTTTAATTAAATAAAAAAAAGATATAAAATCAATGTTTTG
Source organism: Listronotus oregonensis (assembly GCA_019359885.1). NCBI lineage: Eukaryota > Metazoa > Arthropoda > Insecta > Coleoptera > Curculionidae > Listronotus > Listronotus oregonensis. The sequence goes on along the minus strand of JAHBCN010008397.1, from coordinate 26,818 downwards.
GTATGTTTTCGTTGGGAGTACTCGCCTTGAACTTTGTTAGAAAATGGGCCACTTCGGTCCAGGTCCCGGGGTATAGCGAGCTAAGCCTGCTCAGCAATATTGACCTCTATGCAGTTGCAGATCGCCTACAACAAAAAAGAAAACCCCTAAAAATCAAGAAAACACCGTTTTCAAGATGAAATAAAACGACACGAAAAATAAAATTTAAATTTAAACTAAATTTAAAAAAAAATTAAGTTTGACAATACAGCGCCACAAAAAAAATTGTTGAGATCTGTGGGTCGGACCATGAAATTTCCATGTATTTTTCGATGCTGAATCCGAATCCGGCCTCAGAGAAGGCCCTACACGTCTAGGATTGGCTCCAAAGGCTAAAAACTACCCCTAGAACCAAAACTAACCTTGGGGAGAGGTGAAAAATCGAATTTCGCACGCTGGAATCAAAACGGTGGTATTCTTAAATATGCAACCGTATTTCAGGCGGAAGTTATGGCAATAGCCAAAGCCATAGAATACTGCCTTAAGGTATGTTTCCTTCCACGCGGCCGCCGCATGCGGCCAACGCACTACCTTAGCCGCAAAGCACTCCTACTCATGTTTTTAAATGTGCCTGGTTTGTTCCGAGCGGCCGTCGTATGAGTCCGCTGTCAACGACTGCGATTGATGCGACTGGACTGCTGAAGAAGCAGTGTAGCCGCAGTCGTGTGTGCGTCTGATATTTTGTTTGTGTTGTTTTATGTGGAATGTCCTGTCCGGTGTTTTTTTTTAATTGTTGAAAATTAAAACTTTATTTTTTTGATGAGGTACTGGATTTTTATTACGTATTTTAAGAGCTTTAAAGATCCCAAATCCAATGATGTTTCGCACTTATTAGAAAAAATCAGTTTAATGTTTTCCCAAGATCCTGCCAAAAATATATTGTCTGACTCTCTCTAACATATGTTTCTTATGAAAATTGCCATTAATATAAATTTTTCGAATAAGTGCAATACATTATTGGTTTTGGGAACTGAATAGCTCCTAAAATACATAATAAAAAAATCCAGGGCCGTCTTAAAAAAAAAGTTGATGATGGCAGCTCAAAGGCGAAACGTCGGTGTATAAATCTAATAACACTATCTTGTAGAACAGAAAAAGTAGCAATGGAAATGTAAAAGTTATTTTGTTACATTCATTCAAATAAAGTCATAAAAAAATAAAAACGAAATCGCAAATAATCGGTTTTTTCCAAAAGTATGTATTCAAAATTTTTAAAGTTCTAAGGAGGCATTTTGATTAGCATTAAATTGCGCAACTTTGCCTTCATTTAACCGACCTTGTATCTCTTCAATTTTCCGAGATCCTAATGATAAGACTCGAATTTGGGACACCCTGTACAGATTTACCTTAATACAATGGCTAATTTTTCCTCTGGGGTTATTGGATATTTAACTCTGTTTTATGGGTCGGACTTTATATCGTCTTTTATTAAGTCAAAAATAAAACTAAACTGTGCTTTATTCAGTCTAAAATATTTTCTAAATTTTACTTCATCTTGTTGCTGATGTCGATTTATTAATGTAGTATAACAACCCTTATCGCATCTTTGCTGAAATATTGGATTTATAGGGGCATTGCTATGTTTCAGGTTCACGACTCTTACCAAAGATTATTCCCTTTACACTAATAATTTTGCTATCGCGAGTTTGAGCCGCGCTCCTAAGAAACCACCTGATTAAACGGCGGCCGCATGCTTTAGTCGCATTGCGTTAGTCGTACGCGACGGCCGCGTGGAAGGAACCACACCTTTAATAGAAGATACTGGGGAAAGATAACTATATGTACTGACAGTAAGGTAGCGATCGGGGCGCTAACAAAAACAGTGCACAGATCAGAACTTACGAATAGATGTCGGGCAGCAATTAATAAACCAATGAAAACCGCCAGTCAGCCTGCAAAGGGTCCCTGGACACAAAGGGATCCTGGGGAATGAAATGACTGACAAACTCGCCAATTTGGGAGCTGGGAACACAACACGGATATGACAGAGATAGCAACATGGATAGAGAAACGATTCGATGAGAACTGGAAAAAGACAAAAGCCAGATAATTAAAAGGGAATACCTATGGTAGAACCTACCAATGAGCATAAAGGAATTCAATAGAGTGCAAATAAGAAACCTGTCAGGCATACTGACAGGATATTGTAGAAACAGACACTATCTCAACAAGATACAAAAAAGTGAGACAAGTATATGTAGATAGTGTGAAGAGGGAAGAGAGGACGCCATACATATACTTAGAGAGGGAAATGTCTAGGAACATCATGGCTGGACCTAAGTGACATAAGATTCCTACCACTAACCGGACTCTCATCTTTAGTGAGGAATTAATCAAAATGACAGCACCATATCAGTCTAAAAGGAATGCATACATAAGGGACAGTACAGGGTTACGGAACCTGTGTATGCTTAAGGGTTGGTGTAGGCCATAATGGGCTTAGGTCTCAGTGCTCAGGGCCCCAGATAGAAGTCTGCGCTGTGTGTTTAAAAAAACAAAACACTTTGAAAATATGATAAAATTAAGAAAAGACCCTGTAAGTTTCGAGATTCCCCAAACATACATATACAAATAACGAAATTCCTTCCTATTTATATACAAAACAGTGGCCACAAAAATCTGTTCAATATCAAAGTCAAGAAAACTATTCTGTTTACATTCGGCGTACCACGTGATAAAAACACGGTAGAATTCCACACTTCAACAAGACGCATTTCGAACATGATAATGTACATTTTATTCGGTACTTGAAATCCGTGTTTATTTTCAAAACTGGCTTGTTATTAGTTGCATTCCCGACGGAGTCTATTTGTTTCTTTGAAAGACCAATTCGTTACGTGGAAATGTATTTTTAGCGAAATTATGTTTCTTTGTAAAAACGTTTTTAGGGATTTCTAATATACTACTGTGATCAAAAACTAAGCTGAATTTTGGTATAAAATAAAAAATCTTTATTTATTCTTCCAAATCTATTTCGTACCCCTCAAAATAATCCCCATCCGATAAAATACACTTGTGCCGACGTTTCTTCCAGATATCCCATTCAATGCACGTAGCAATTCGCGTTGAATCTCTTCAAACCACTCAAAACGGTGTCCTCGAAGTGGTATTTTGAGTTTTGGAAATAGTCAGAAGTCACACGAAGCTTAATCAGGCGAATACGGCGGCTGAGCAATGATATGAGTAGAATTTTTGGCCGTTTCTTGCGAATAGCCTCACGCAAATGACGCATAACATTCAAATAATACTCCGTATTGACTGTTTGGCCGGGTGGAAGGAATTCATAGTGCACGTTAATCGAAGAAAACAGTCAACATGACCTTGATTTTTGAACGACTTTGCATTGAATTTCGTGGCCGTCGTTCACCTTTTGCACGGTATTCACTTGATTGGTCGGTTGTTTCTGGGTGGCATGCATAGATCCAAATCTCATCATCAGTTATAATGCGTTTTATAACGTCCTGATAGTTGGCAAGCATCTCTGTACAGACCTCTTTGCGTCGTTCTTTTTCCATGAAATTGAGAAATTTTGGCACCAAACGTGATTTCACTTTTCTGAGACCCAAATGATCCTTCAAAATCGCCTGAATCGATCCATATGATATATTTACCATATCGACAAGGTCTCTAATAGATAATCGTTGATTTTCAAGCACTAAATCCTTCACTTTCTTGATGTGTTGCTCGTTAATTGATGTTAATGGTCGTCCAAAGCATTCCAAATCAGCAACATGTTCTCGGCCGTTTTCAAAGTCCTTATACACATTTTTATGCGACATGCTTCGTCACAAGAAATTTTATTCCGCGCAAATTTAATCGCACTTCGTTGCGCAACAAAATCAAACAATGTAAAAATCGCCAATTTTTTTTTGTTTGTTCAAAAAACTAAGCGTAAACTAAATCTAATAATGTTAGAGACGTCAAATTTTTACCAGATGTTACCAGCAGTGGCACAAAAATAAAACAATTTGCCTGAATCGGCATACGCGGGAAGTTTTCACCTTAGTTTTTGATCACTGTAGTATAATATAATAAAATATACGTAGAGTTTCTTTGGGCATAGACGCTTCTTAACGTAGTTCACTCGCGATAGTCGTAGACAAAATTATGGCCTTATAATAAATAAAGCCCGGGCCGTTCACAGGTCAAATCGAGATTGGGATGAACATTTTTTTATCTCTGTCTCTTCCATGCCATTCGCCCTAAACTCGCTCATCTTTCTTTAACAAAAATTGATTGTTGAACGAGTCGTGACTAGTACCAGTAGGGATATATTTTTTTCCATTTTAGTTTAATTCGTGATGCAGTATTTTGAATGAACGACAAATTTGGCGCTGTTCCAAATAAGATCGAATACGCTTTGCCAACAATTAAAGGTTCTTAATACTTGAAAATATTATTTTCGTAGGAGACTGTACACACAACACATGAGGTCCATTTGTTATTCAGTAAAATTTTGTACTATTTTACACACAGTCCTAGTAAACTTTTAAAAATCAATATCTTTTTAACAAAACGGTCAAAACATTCAGGGTTTTTTACTAAAATTTCCAATACTTCGATTTATATTGTATTAGTTTTTAAAAAATATCATATTTCATACACAAATGTCGATAATGTTAATTATACACAATTTGATTGTTAACGTCTCGTTTCACAGACGAGAAAAAAAATAGTTTTTTTTTTCATTTAGATAAAAGACACCTTTAGTAACCCTATATTTTAAGTTTATTTAATTCTTAACAAAAACCGTTTTACAAGTGGACTACCTTAAAAAAGGAAACAGCAAAAATCTTAGGTACTATTACTAGTGGTTGTTCTAACATTACGAAGTATTAAAGTTAATAGAACACTCCGGGTCCAACCAAGACGGTTTCACTGTGTATCATCCCCGTTGGGACGGGTCACACCGCGCTGTAGGCCGGAGACCAGTCTGTGTGTGACAATTATTTTCACCTCTAAAAGAAAAAATCAAATTCTTTGCTACATATTTTACTGTCAATTCTACACCCTGTTATTTTATCCCCTTTAATAGTTGCATCTGTTTTACATAAAATGTCAAAAGTTATATTTTAGTTTAAGCATAAAAGAGCTTACTTTCTTCTCCTAATACCAAGAAACCTTTGAAGTTCATGACAACGTAGTAATCGTTTAAAAAAATGAGCTTCTGAACTCGCGTCTTTAGAATTTCAAACCTGTACGAGCCATTTTATAATTGATTACGGTTTGGGGGTGCCTAAATGTAAAAAAATACAAAGTGCTTATAAATTTAGGCTTACGTTTTTGATAACCGAGAATTTTTTTTTATCTTTCTAAAAAAAACTGAATTTTCTTAAAATGTATGGTTTTCTAGCAAAATTATTTACAGAGCTTTTTTGTAAAAAATGCAATTTTCCCCCAATCGACCTTGTTGACGAACAAGTCGTACGATGTGAGGATTTGTGGAGTTCCAATTCTTTTCATTATGTCTGACCAAATATTTTTTTGTAAAAAGCAAGATCCTCTTTGGATTTATTTAAAAATTAGTGATAAAATTCCAATATTTTCTTAGTATCACCAGGGAGCAAATATTGAGTAATAATAAAAACATAGGCAAAATATTTATTGGACGTCAAAATTTTTTGCGCCTTAGATTTTAAAATTCTAGTTTTAGTTTCTTTTTTTCTGACGAAGGTAAATTTTTGTTCCTAAAATTTTAAATTGATTTTAAAGAATAAAATTAGAGTGTGTACTGAAGACGACAAGACAGAAGTATAAACTTCGCCAAGACGAGATTCCCTATCAACCTTTCATGATCTAACATCCGCAAATCTCAAATTTAGGAATATAAAAGAATCGGTCGATAAAAAGCAAAATAAATACACTATGCATTTGGTCATATTTTAGTATCTGGCTTGTTTTTGCCGACAGCATCATAGGCGTTAATATATATATATATATATATAAAATATATATATATATATATATATATATATATATATATATATATATATATATATATATATATAAAATATAATATATATATATAATATATATATATATATATATATATATATATATATATATATATATTATATATATATATATATATATATATATATATATATATATATATATATATATATATATATATATATATATATATATTATAATATATAAAATATATATATATATATATATATATATATATATATATATATATATATATATATATATATATATATATATATATATATATATATATATATATATATATATATATATATATATATATATATATATATATATATATATATATATATATATATATATATATATATATATATATATATATATGTTAGTTCTTAGAGTTTCACGGATAGATGAATGTGACTTGTTTTCATTTCGGGAGTATATCCGTTTGTCATTTGTATTCCTTGTGGAAGTTTGCAGACCTTTCTCCAAGATCGCACTTGGCAGTTTCAATGCTGTCTAACTGGTGTCAGAATAGATATACATATATATATATATATATATATATATATATATATATATATATTTATCTGTGTGTGGAAAAAAAGGAATAAAAATTCCCTACTGTCTTGTGTATACGAACAAACTTAACTCCGTTTTAAGAAGTTAAAAGCAGACAACCTGTTTTCTTTGCTGTTACTATGACTCTTCCTAGACGCGTTTCGCCTGCGTTACAGGAACTTATCAATAGGGCTGTAACAGTGTTTAGCGAACAACAGAGAAACCAAGTGTCTTCTTAAAAGACAAACATCGTTGCTTGCAGTAAGATATAACAATCTTACTTTTAACTGTCTTAAAAAGGAGTTACGTTTTTTCGTATACATCAAGACAGTAGGGAATTTTTATTCCTATTTTTCCACATTTTAATTACCCACTCCGGTAAAACCCGATATCGACTCTGCTGAATGTGATTTCAGTACGGCATCGAAAGTAAGATTATATATATATATATATATATATATATATATATATATATATATATATATATATATATATATATATATTTAAAGAAATTCTTTAAAAAATGCGTTTAAAAATTCTTCATCTTTATGTTTGAGTCCCCTGGTCTGTAACCCAAACAGCCCATAGACATAGTATGGCCCTGTCTATAAAAGTGTCGGAAATGTTTATAACCTCAATGAAGTGTTAGTAGAGATCGAACGCTGTAAGAACAACACCGATACGTCACGGTCTCATATGGCAAACCCGTATAAAACCGTGACGTATCGGTGTTGTTCTAACAGCGTTCGATCTCTAAGACCTTTCGAGGCGTTGCAACGCTTATGCGGGAAAGTACGAATGACGTCTTTGATTAATGTCGTACGAAAGTTCAAAAAACCAACAAATATTATTTCAGTCGCTAAAAATACAAACTGTGTTTCACCAGAAAGTTTTCGCGGTACGTTTCACTTCAAAGCGCCGATTTTAAATTTGCCAACAATGATTTAGTGGCGTCGTTCTATTTTTAGACTCGCCGTGTAGTTAGTGTCGATAATTATGTTGTTTTGAAAACACCGGCGCTGAACGAAAACCGAAAACGCTTTGAATTAAGGTGACAATACTAGAATACGTTGTAAAATAAATAAAATTAATTAAAAAAACTCCTCGACGCCGACAGTTACAAAAGTTTTGTTTTTAAAGTTATAAATTTTAAGCACAAATCCGACATATCTTAACACATTTGATATAAAACCAGGGGCGTAGCTACAGCCGTATCTGCCGTATCAATTATACGGAGCCCCCGGGCCACGGGAGTCCCCAACTTTTTTGAAATTGATTCGACTAAATGTAAAGGACAGGGTTACGATGGAGCAAATGTTATGTCGGTTGTTTATAGAGGATTACAAACTCCTAATAAAAGAGCATGCTCCGAACGCCGATTATGTTCATTGTGCTGCGCACGCATTAAATTTAGTTTTAAACGATGCTGCGAAACATGTTCGTGAAGTATCGACTTTTTTCGATAATTTAGAAAAAAAATATATTTTTTTTGGCAATAGTATAAAACGATGGGCAATGTTAAGTGACGATTCTTTTGAAAAATATTTAATTACCCTTAAAAAGGTATGCCAGATGGTCTTCAAGGAACGACGCTTTACTAGCGGTAAAGAAAAATTATTTATTAATCGTGAAAACTTTGTACCAACTAAATTTAATTTCAAATAAAAAAGATGAACGTGAAGATTTTAAAAACATAATTAACATTTTAGAGAGTTATGATTTCTTAGTGCTTGTCACATCTTTTTCTTCACCATTTGAAATCATTAATCCCGTTTTTAAAGCTCTACAGCATGAAAACAATAACTTACAGAAAACTAGTATTTTATTAAGTAATCTTTTGAATAGACTGTGCGAATTAAGACATCAAAATTAATTTAATAGTTGGGTAAATAAGTCCAAAGATTTAGGAAAAGAGTGCGGAGTACAACTGTTGTTTATCACAAGATCACTGTTGATTTATCACAAGATGAGAGAATTTCAGGCCCGGAATCCTATTTCAAAGTCAATGCATACTATTCCTGTTTAGATATATTAATTTCTCAAACTAAAAAAAGATTTCAGAGCCTTTGAGACATGAGTAGTTTGTTCGAAATATTACAACCGGAGAAACTCCTGTCTTCTTCAAACTGAGAGATATTCAACGCTTCCGGAAAACTGTCGGCTAAATATGACCAATTAAAGGCTCTAAAAACATGCTTACAATCTGAAATTAAAAACATTCATTTCATTAAGGAACTTATTGAATTATTGCTGATAAAATTCAATAGTCTTGCATCCAGTTTTTCGGAGGTACTAACAGCATGCTTTTTATTCTTGACCCTTAAGAAGTTTTTCTACTACTGTATAAATAAGAAAACTTTGTGGTCCTAGCAACGCGAATGATAACGAAAGAGAACCTTCGTTTTACCTGGTTGCTAAGCGTTGCTAGCTACGAAAGTAATATTTTCAGCGCCTGGACAAAAAAGTAAGAGTAAAAAAAAGAAAATATGCTTGTGGGAAATATTAGGATTTATTTATAAAAAGTAACTAATTTATGACAAAATATTTTAAAAAACTAGGTTAGGATTAACATTAAAAGTAATTGTGCAATTTGAGCAATTAGCAAAGAAATTGGAGGATTAATACTTGAATTAACAGTTTTTAAATTTGTTGTTGAGGTATCGTTATCACCTTTAACTACGTTAATATTCATATTTTTCACTGTTACTTCATTAGAGGAAATATTGGTAGGAATTTCGTGTAAAATCTTCTTTGAAATTACTTTTTACTACTATAGGATTCAGCAATATATCCCTCCGCAACAGAAGAAGACTTCCAACCTCCATGCCTTTTTAAGTCCAAAATATCGACATCCGAAGCATTGGCAAGGAACGTAGTTGACGTTCTTCTAAAAGAATGGCCAGTGTATCTACTGATGTCTTCAAGCTTCAAAAACTTCGCAATTTCTTTAGGTACATTTGAAATAGTGTGCTTTCCAATTACTTGATTAACACATTTACCTCTTTCATAACGATACAATAAACGCTCATCTAGAGCATTCCTTGGTCTCAGCTTAATATATTCCTGTAGAAATCTGACATAAAGGAACTAAGCCTTTATCGTTGGTTACTACAAAGTTTCTTTTAACTTTATTTTTAGACTCCACTATTTTTACTATAGCCACGTCATTTCTTATTTCTACATCACTTAGCTTCATTCTGTATATTTCGTCTGTCCGGCATGCCCCAGCCACTCCCATAATGGCTATTACTTTCATTGCTAAGTAACTTTGATCAGGCGCGTTAAGTAAAAACTTTATGGTTTCTTCCTTTTTAAAAATTTTTTGACTTTTGCCTCATTAACCCAAAAACGTTTTTCCTTTTAATAAGCCCCAACTTAGGTTTCTTGAACTCCAAATATCCTTGATTTTTTTGTTTACCCGGAAATTGGTTAACTTGAGCATGGAAATATACATACTCGGCTTCGCCTCGGCCATTTAAAAACCACCTCACACCAAAAAGAAAACTTTCGCATCTTGTAATGTAAATAACTATTTTCAAAATTAAAACTGATAAAAAATTACCTAAGAACTGCGATTGAACATGAACGCCTGTCAAACCCGTCACTATTGTCCATAGAGGCAAAAACTTAAAAAAAAAACTAAAGTCATCATCAGCTATAAATGATTTAATAAATCAGTTTGCCGAAAAAAGGCAAGGAGGGTGTAAACAAATTTTTATACGGGGCCCCGTCAAGGCACGCTACGCCACTGTATAAAACCCCCTATTTTTAAGTAGTTGTTTAAAAATAAGCTGTCTAGGACTTGGAAGCAAGTAAAAAACATATATGTGAATAATATTTTTATAATCGTGTATTGTCTAAATACAACTTACCAGAACTTATCGTTTGGTGAAACCCAAAAATATCATTTATATATCAAAATGGTTTTATGCAGTAACTTATTTTAAAAACCTATTTCAAAACTATGAGGTATTTTTTCTTTGCGATACCATAGTACAGTTGTCCGAATATTTAGTTGAGTGCCTCTAAAATACGAAAAGAATGAATTGAATGAATTATTATAAAACCAGTTGGAAAACATTGTTGATAAAATTCAAGTACTCACAAAAAAAAAGATACTTTTAAGTAGCTATAAGTCTTTGTTTTTTATTTTTTTGGCAAAATTACTTTTTTGGAAAAACGTATACTTGTGGAGTTTTTTGTAAAAAACCATTTCATTTTTTTCATGAAAAATCAAAATTTTCAATCAATAATACCTTGAAATATATTGACATATTGACTTATCAAAAAAAAAAATTGATAGAATAAAAGTCGCTTAAAATTAGTCCCATATCAAGATAAAATAATTTCAGCCCCCGAAAAGGTATGGCTTCTACCTCCAGGGTAAAAGCGGAAGTCGGCACTATGTCACTTTTGTTACTTGAGGCACTTTCTAACTACTCACCAGTTTTTACGCAAATCGATAAGGGTTCAAAAAATTCGGAGGTGAAACCCTTTAGTGACTCTACTATCACGGTAATTTGGAGTTAGTGCAGTTAATAGCTCTATTAATTAATAGAAAAATAAATAGTTTTTTTCTATATATTGCATCGTTTCTGTTCAAACCTGTTTATCTAATAAATAAAAAAACTGTGTTTAATAAAATATTTTAGTTGCTTTTTGCTCAACATCATAAGTTAAAAAAAACAAAAGTATTTATTTCATTTTCACACATTTTCTTATACATGAAAACACTTTATCATCGAATAATTACAATTATAAAACTTAATGCTAATTTAACGTAATAAGAAAAAACAATAGGTTTTCTACTATATGATTCCGTTGCGTTCCAAACCTGTTTACTCTATAAATAAAAACTAGTCGCTTTAAATAAAATATTTGTTGCTTTTTAATGCTTTAAACACCATTCGATTAATAAAATTTAAAACGTATTTCCATTCAATTTGATACGACTTTCTTTATAGCGAAACACTATTATTCATAAAAACAAAAATTAGTATTAAACATAATGACGAAACAAACCCGTGATCTGTAAGATATCTTTGGTCCGCAATCTGTGTTCGCTCCTCTTTAACATTAGTCAGTTTAAACCATTAGCATTAAGTTTACAATCCGTTGTAAAACTCGTTTTTCGTTATTTTCGTTTGCATAAATTATCGACTTAAGCGGAAATTCAAAATATTATGATTTGTTGCAGAGGCTTTTGATGCGAGAACACGCGCTGGCCAAACGTAGAAAGACCGTGGAAGAGTTACTACAATGGCACAAGAAACTTTTGGAGGAAGAAAAAGCTATAGAGGATCTCGAGAGCAAAGTGGAAAAGATCATATCGAAAATACCTAGCGAATGTAATGAGGAACCCTCCAAGCAACAGAAGGAGTTATCTAAATCTGTTTCGGATACCACTGGCGGCGATATAAATACATCCTCGATGTCCAAAGTGGCTCTGGATAGGCTGCTACCTTCAAAAGATCATGTTTCTATGTCTAAAACTAAAACTGCTTCAACAGAAGCCAGCAAAAACATTCCACAAGAAGAAAATACATCGGAGCATTCAAGCAACGTCGTGTCATCCGCTAATTACAGCACAGATTTCGATGTAGACTCTGTTCCAGAAGTTCTACCTCAAAATTCTGATCATAGCAGTGTTTCTTCCATCAGCCAACTCATTGAAGATTTCAGTAAAATCGAAGGCAACATTTTAAATTTGAGTTTGGTGCAGAAGAAACATACTCTGGAAATTGGAGAAGCAGAAATTTCCTCTGCGAAGAGTGAAGATGAAAGGTCTGCTTCAAGTGCGGCCGAAAAAATCGTCGAAGCTGAAGAAAAAAGCGAAGCTTCTTCCCATTCTAGTCAAATAGCAAGTGAAATTGAAGTGAAACGCCGAGAAGAAACGATTAGTGAAATCATACAAGAATGTGAAGACCAACCGGAACGTGTAGAAGATAGTGTAATAATTGTGGAAGAGCCTAGCGAACATTTGACTGCAATTAGTGAAGAAAATAAAGAAAATAGTGTAGTTGAAATTAAAGAGATTACAAATGAACAATGTGCTAAAGAAACAACTAAAGTAAACACTGAACCTCTAGATAAAAGTAACGAAATTTCGCGGACATTTGAAAGTAGTTGTGAAAACGCTTCCAAAACATCTTCACCTATCGATGAACTCTCTTCAAAGGAGCCGTTAAGTGATGTTGTAAGTGTTAGTGAAGAAGTTTGTATTCAAAATGTACCTGATGATATTAGTAATAAGAGTGGTATAGAGGAGGATGAAGAGGATCAGGCTTCCGAGAAACAAAGTATATCTGTTGTAAGTGAAACTAGTTATAAAAAGGAGGAAGACCAAAATTCTGTGTCAAGTGTAGAGGAACAAAAACTTCCTGAAGAAATTTCTGTTGAAACCAAACCAGTACAAGAAACTGTAAGAACAAGCTCTGAAGAACAATTAGAAGAAGAAATTAAAGACTCACAAACTACAGAAACCGAACAGGAGGGTTTGAAAAAGAGCATTGCAGAAGATGTTACTACCAGTCAAAATGTTAACAAGGAGGTGTCTAGTGAAAAGTCTTTATCGATTCCTGAAGAAAGCCAACCTTCAATTAGCCAACACTTTTCTGTTGAGGATAAAACTGAATCCAGAGCCGAAATAGATAACATACCCTCTACTAGTCAACAATCTTCGTATCAAAGAGAAAAAATCAGTGTTGAAGTAAGTTCTGAAGCTTACAGCAAAGAGAACGTTTCTACCTCACATCAGCATAAAGAAATTGAAGATCATCCAGCTAGCAATGTCGATATACCATCTACTTCATATCATACTGACGACCAAGCAACTAGCAGCCAAGTTTTATCCATTACAAGGGAAGATTTAAGCAACCCTGTTGAAGAAAATGAACAAGATAGCCAATCTTCGATTTTGCTTGTTGACAGTGATTTGCCAATTCCAAGCATTATCGAGGAAGAAAGGCATTCGTCTGAAAATAAAACAGATGAAGAAAAAGTGGCCTCATTATGCAGTAGAGTTTCAGAGAGCCCAGACGATAGACTTCGATCTTTTGTTACTTTGAGTCGCGGTAGTTCTTCGGTTAGTGCTAAACCTTCAGTAAGTCGAGAAAAACCTTCAGTGGCTAGTAATGGTCCATCTAGGTTTCCAACAAATAGTTTGGCTCTGCAGCTAGTGAAGCATCATTATTAAATGAAGCTAATGCTTCATTATCCCGTGAAGAAAGATTGACTGAAGCTTTAGTTACAGAAGAAAGAAGCCAAGTTTCTGCTGATAAAGATGCTGGACATGTTAGGGACCTTAGCAAGGCGTCAAAAAGCAGTAAAACGAATTCAAGTGAAGAAAGGTCGAAGGAAGCATCGCTCAGAGAAGAAAAAAGTGAAGCTTCTGGTAGTTTAGCTTCAAAAGATACAAGTGCTGCTTTAGAAAGCAGTAAAGGGGAAGAAAGTAAGCCATCGGCTTCAGTGCTTGAAGAAAAAAGCTCCTCCGTTGCAGAGTCATCAAGAATTGACGAGGAATCTGAAATATCTACAATAAAATCTCCAACTTTGTCCCAAAAATCTACTCTTTCTCTAGAAATACCCTCCAAATCCAATACGTCGTCTGAAAAATCGGATATCACTTCTCCAAAATCAAGTATTGCTTTAGAAAAATCACCGAAATCTCTGAATGTTAAGAAGCGCGTTCAGGAAATTTTGAATGAAGCAAGTCCAGTATCGAGGGGAGACAAGAGTCCTAGGATGCAAGACCTGTGTGTGATGACGTATGACTTGATTTCTCCAACGCGATCACCCGAATCAGGTGAGTTTTTTTTATAGAGTGTGCCTGAAAATTTCTTTACTTGTTTCATGTTATTTAAACTTTATTTGGTATTTTTACCCATAACTATTTATGAAATTATTTTCTTTTACACTGTTTATTCTAGAGTGCCATGAATATGTCAAAAAAAATTGGTACCACTTAGTTGATATTTAGGGTAAAATAAACCTATTAAATTATTTATTCTGTTGTAAAACGGTATTAGTATTGTTCAAGGAAGTTTGAAGGTGAATGGAAGCCCAATACTATGGCGTATTCGATTAAAAATTGTCCGGCCCACTATGAAAATAACTGTCATGAGAGGCCCCCTCGATCAGCGCAGTAACAAAATTCCCCAAAATATTGTAATGTAATACCTACCTACACACAGTTTGTAGGTAGGCAACACATTATCTTTTGACAGAGCCGGACTTCCGTTGGGCTTCCATACACCTTTAAACTTCCTTGGTATTGTTTCATTGTCGTTGAAACCGTCCAGAAAAATCGAAAAAATGACGAAGAAATTTGTTTTCCATGGCTACTTGATCTAAAATTAACGAATTTAACGTAGTCGAGGAATTTAAAAAACCAAAAAATATGACACAGAAGTGTCAAAAAATGAAAATATACCGGCGGTCCCATTTAAAATTTTAAAGAAATAGTCATTTTGGGTCAAGCCGGATACAAAACAAGTGAATAGGACAAACGATGCCTATTAAAAAAAAATACTGACGTACCAAAAGTTATTATTTTATGTAAAAAATAAAAATGTTCCCGGGGCAAAACTACTTCTGAAAAACAGCTGGTATAGTCATTGTTTTCACATAAATATGTCCGTTTCTCCATCCTAGAGCTACAAACCCATTGTTTTTTCCTGTAAACTGCAAACCGGGGTAAATATTTATCCCACGGAATTTTTGCTTTTAAAATCGTTCGGAAAGCAGTAATGTGACTTATGAGTCCTCGAATTTTTTCGTTTTATTTTATGCCCAAGAGAATGATGAAAAGCAAATTCAATTCTATAAAGATTTAGTTGGTTAAAAATCGATTTGAATAACTGATAAGTACTAAAAAACAGTCAAACCGTCAGTTAACAAACAAAAATTTATAACTATTTTTCTAAACAACCTATTTTCAAATTTCCAACGGGATTTCAAAGAGGACACAAGGCTTAAGAGTGCATTTACGCTACACCTTAAGGGTTGGGCGAAAGGACGCGGAGACGGTGGGCGGAGACTAACAAAGTCCCACTACCACAATTTTCGTATAGCCGCATTAAAAATATATTTTATTTAGGTTCTTCCAAATTCGTTGTATCGATGCGATGTTGTTTCCGATTGCAAGCCTACAGGATATAACGTTTTTTGGTAACTATTTTTTACTTAAATGACATAAATTATACACCATTTTAAAGGTAAGGAAATAATCTATGCCTCTGCTGTAACAGATTTTCCTAATATAAGTCGAGAATAACTAGAGAAGGCGAGAGTAATTACTCTATTCGAAGAAGGTGTTTCTCTGGGAAGAATAGCTCAGCAAGTTGGGAAACCAAGAAGCACTATTCAAAGCCTCAGAACTAAATGGGAAAATACGGGATCATTGGAGAGAAGGGCTGGAAGTGGTAGAAGAAAAATTTCAAACGAAAATCAAGATAATGATCTGATAGATTTTTTGCGAAACAATCCATTTCAGACAGCTGTAGAAGCACACAACCAAACTAATTTTCCTGGGACAGTAAGAACGGCAAGAAATCGTATTAGGAAAAATTCGGAATTGAGAGCAGTGTAGCTGCTAAAAAGCCATTTTTGACCGATATGAATAAAGATCAAAGAATGGGGTTTGCACTGGGATATTTACCGCAAGGATTTTTGGGAAAGGGTAGTATTTACCGATGAGAAGATTTTTCAATCTTATTATAGCGGGCAGATTAGAGTGTATAGGCCGCAAAATACACGGTACGAGGAAAGATATACCCAACATGTTAAAACAAGTGGAAGATTTTCTGTTAATGTATGGGGGTATATGTCTTCAGAGGGCTAGGCATATGCCACCGTATTCGAGAAAAATTTAATAATCAAGCTTATATACACATACTCCAAAATGTTATGTTGCCATCGGTAAACAATATATTTGAACAAGAAAATTTTATATACCAGCATGACAACTGCCCCGTCCATACAGCAAGGAGAATTTCGGACTGGCTACTGGAAAATAACATTTCATTGTTACTTTGGCCCTCAAGAAGCCCTGATATCAATCCAATCGAAAACGTTTGGGGATATATCGTAAAGGAAATTAACAAGAACAATGATTTCCATCCACAAAACAGTGATGATTTGTGGAATAAAATTGAAGAAACCTGGAATAATTACAATGTTCACCATGCACAAATGCTGATTGCATCAATGCCTACACTTTTAAACTTATTAGTGGAAAAAAATCGTGCCGCTTTGAAATATTAAGCCAGTGTTTTTTCTTTAATATTTGAATAAAATAAACTATATATTTATTTTGGAGTCATGTATTTTATTGAATATTAATTAAGGTGAGAAAAAGGTAAAAAGCTAAGTTTACCAAAATATTCAAAATTGACATAAAATGTTAACCTAAGTGTACGAAATTTTATTTCCGTCACTGTACCTTTAAAAAAATGTTGATGGCGTCACATTTTTTTCAACTGTCAGTAAAAAAATAGATATTTAATTAAGTTCTAAAGTAGGAATAAATAATTAAATTGACCTTTGAGTGTTTCCCATAAAAATAAGAGCTTACGTAAATAATAATGGAAATTACTACCTTACGCTGTATGACTGTAATAAAAATAACAAAAATCAATTAAAAAAAGCCTTTTGTTACACATGCTTGTTATTGTTTATTATTAAAACCTATATGTAAAAAATACCTAAAGCCGACCCTGGTCAGAAATAATCGTCTGTTGCGGTTGGCATAGCGACCGTACATTGTTGCCAGTGATCACCACACGGTCTGTTGTTCGTTTATTACCGTCGAAGCACGATTTGAACTTGATCAGCTGATGATGAATGCTCTTAAGAAAAAATAATATCTAAACATAACCGATTTTCGGGTGACCTTCACTTAAGAAAATATTAAAAACTAAATCCAAATTTAAAAAACTATTGCAGCAGAAGCCTAGATTTAAGTATTGACTTTCATATAGTTTTTGAAAATTATCGATAACTTATACCGTTTTTGAGAAAAACATTATGCCCCGAACCCCAAATTGGATCCAATTTTCGCGGCGCGAGTGGACTCTTAAAGAAAAAATATACCATCATGATGTTTTGTTAAAGAAGTCTGTTTATTCGGGACTTTGAAAATTCAAACGAATTGAGTATCCGATCAATGGAAAAATCAAATAAATATACATAAAATATTGGTTTTCAAGAATCTATTTCTGTTTCTCTCATGGAAAATATGAAAAAATAAGAGAAATAAATTAAAGTTACGATTTTACTTATTTACTTATCAAAATTTATCTGGAGTAGATATCTACTCCGGTTTGTAGTTCTAGCGTTAATATCGTCCAGGCTACCCTTGTGAATTAAAATGCCCAGAAATATTTTGGTTAGGTAACTAGAGAAAAAGTCTCGGAGCGGCCTAAAGATGTAGATGTGAAATTTTTTAAATCAGAATTTAAGCATCTGAGAAATAAAAATGTTTTCGTCATGGTGGCAGTTTAAACTAAAACTTTTCAAATAATCATGACTGCAGAAAATGTATATTTTTATTTGGTTTGCTGAATTAAGCTAGTTTACTAATTTTTTTTTATATTTATTTTCTGCTTTTCCCTAGGTTCACCTTTAGAAGAAAAAGCCAAGTCATTTTCTCTTGGTAGCGAAGCTGAAGAACTTCTAAGAAAACAGTTAGCCATTGAACAAGAGGTAAGTTTGGTGGGTTTATGTATACGGAGTGGCCGAAAAATACGTAATTTTTTTATCACAGAATGATTTTTAGGAAAAATGCTCAGACCCCTCCGTAAGTATTTTAGGTACTATTTTTTTTACAAAAGTAATACTTATGCAGTATGTCCCAAATTTGAAATACCCAAGGTAACAACAACTTCGCTTTCATAAAGACAATATATTTTCCCTCTTATTAGGTCCTAATCACTATTATCTATACCAGGGGTCTTCAAACTACGGCCCGAGGGCCACATCCGGTCCGCGGACAGATTTTGTCCGGCCCGCGGAGAGCTAGCATACTTGAAAACTCCTTTTAGAGAACAAATAATTTTTATAGCAAATTAAATTTAGTTTACTGAAGTATTCTAATTTTATGTTGAATAAGTATTAATATGACATCTACATTGATATGGTCATGGGCTAACTCCGCTAACTCATAACATTCTTGTAGGCTTATTGTTATTGTTTTTGTGATAAGTTGGATAAAGAAACACAGAATTGTAATGAGTAAAGACATGTATAATATGCAGAAAATTTAACTTCAGTATATAATAACTAACAAATTATTGAAATGAATCCAACTAACATTTTATACATTTTAAATAATCACATACTTATAACAAACATAATGACATATGAAATACTAATGAGATTTATGTAATTGAGATTTTCCACCGACAATAGTTTGTAGTTGTGGACTAATTTTACTTGTACCAATTATTAAAAGAGATTTAAGATGCTCATCAGTTAATTTCGATCTGTAAACATTTTTTGTGTACTTCATTTTGGAGAAGGTTTTCTCACACAAATAAGTAGTACCAAAAACAGAAAACAGTCCACAAGCAAATTTATGCAAAT
Source organism: Listronotus oregonensis (assembly GCA_019359885.1). NCBI lineage: Eukaryota > Metazoa > Arthropoda > Insecta > Coleoptera > Curculionidae > Listronotus > Listronotus oregonensis. Next base: position 7,684 of record JAHBCN010008397.1, on the reverse strand, counting down.
TATCAAATTGTGTCAGTGGAAGACTCTTATAAAATTCCAACAAAGATGAGTTTTGATATTTGTTCTTAATTATATCACTGCATTGTAGATCAATAATTTTCATTTGAAGTTCCGGGGCTAGGGTTTCAATGTCAGTATCAAAAGGATTCTGAAAAATCTTAATTTGATTCGCAATGGCATCAAAGTCCGAGAAACAAGTATCAAAATTTATCTTCAAAGCACTCAAAGTTTCGATTGCAAAATCGATAGGAAACTCAGTCTCAGTAGTGTGGCTGAATATTTCACATGTTTTAAAATGTGAAAAACATTTACTTCGTAGTTGTGATTGAAACAGTCTCAATTTCTTCCGGAATGATTTGATATTAGTGTATAAATCAGGAAGATGCTGGTTTTCTCCTTGCAATCCCAAATTCAGTTCGTTCACATGTTTTGTCAAATCAACATAGAATGCTAACTTCCACAGCCATGCGTTGTTTTGTAATTCAGTAAGAGGGCGATGCTTTTCATTCAAAAAATTTCGATCACTGCTCGAAGTTCAAAAAAGCGCTGAAGGACTTTCCCACAACTAAGCCAGCGTACGGCAGTATGATAAGGTAAGTCAGTTTCTCCAATCTCTTCAATAAATTGTCGGAATTGTCGGTGATTCAGCCCAAAAGATCTGATAAAATTAACAGTTGATATGACTGGTTTCAGAATGTCAGACATATCCAAACATTTTCCGCACAAAGACTGTTGATGAATGATACAATGTAAGACTAATGGTTTTGAACCACCGTCATTTTCTACAGCCTTTGACACAAGAGCGACCCCTCCTTTATCTTTCCCACTCATGTTTTTGCCTCCATCAGTTGTAATACATTTCAAGTTTTTCCATCGAAGGTTCTTTTGATTAATGGCCATTTCAACTCCTTTAAAAATATCTGTACCAGTAGTTGTGACATGAATACTATACATATCAAGAAGTTCTTCGTGCACTTCATAGCTTTTATCTACTCCTCGAATATAAATCAACACCTGAGCAGTATCTGACACATCCGTTGACTCATCCAAGGCCAAAGAAAACCACTCAAAATGTCCATTTTTGTCGAACAGTTGAGAGGATATATTTTCAGCGATGTTTTCTACCCTTCGAGCCACAGTGTTTGCTGACATACTGACAGTTTTTAATAAATTTACCTTTTCAGGGCACATTTCTTCGGCTACTGCAATTATGCATTCTTTGATCATTTCTCCATCGGTGAATGGTTTTCCACGTTTTGCAATGTCAAGAGCCACACGAAAGCTGGCACGAGTTGCAGCCTCTTGTTCAGTTTTGAGTTTTGTAAATGAAGATTGCTGCGATTTCAATCCGCGCTGCATAGCTTCGAATTTTTCTGTCCGCAAACTTCCTGTATATTTTGAGTAATTTTGTAAATGTTTTGTTTCATAATGACGTTTAATGTTATATTGTTTGAGAACGGCTATGCTTTCATTGCAAATCAAACATAGCGCCTTGTTACTGGACTCAATTACGAAATACTGAATGTTCCACTGATCTTTGAATTTTCTGCATTCACTATCAATTTATCGCTTCTTTTCCATACTACTAATTCACACACAAAAGCAACAATTCAAATCAAAATACTGTTATAAAGATGTCTTAAACTTAAACACGCACAAACACGTTTTAAGGAGGTATGCAATATTTTATTTAACAACAGTGTCATAGGAACTGACTTGTGGTTGTGTATATTCCAATTACTGCCATCTAGAAGTGAGTGGAAGACACCAGAACTTTCTCGAACCAACGAGATTATTATGTACGTGTTATTAGCGCCATCTGTTAGCGATAGAAGGTACTACCTATTTCCGCTTGTGTCCACCAGATGTCGTGTCACGTTACTCCTCAAATTACAGATAATGACAGAAATTAATAATATGCAGTGTTGCCGTTTTGCGGACTTTAGTCCGATTTGCAGCCTTTTTTAAACGTTGTGTACTTTTTCGGACTTTTTTTTTCATCAGTGGACTATTTCACTTCTTACCACCGGCAACAATGATAATATGGTTTTGGCCCTCGGAACTTACTGGAGTAATCAGTATGACCCTAAGGCTGGAAAGTTTGGAGACCCCTGATCTATACGGTGAGATTGAAAATCTCAACGTTTTTTTCTTAGTCAATTCTTCACTAATAATAATATCCCTTATCGGTGATATTGGAGTTTTTGTAAGTAGACAGGTTTCTTTTAAAACTTCTTGTTTAATAGTCCTCTACTGATTAAAGTTTCATACACATTTTTCACAACCTGTTTTGCATCTAATGACAAATGGTTTCGACGCGACACAGTTATAATCTCGTAAAACAACCTTTTCAAAACAAAAACGCTTATTCAACACTTCCTCTAAAATATTAGCTGAAATATTTATATACCTAATGGTCAATACTCAAGAAATACCTGGCCCACCCCTACCATTATGAAATAATGGGTTTACCCAATAACAATAGGTAATAAAATCGTAAAGGTTTATTGGGGTATTGTCCGTCAAAAACCATAGCGATATACTTTGAGACAGACTACACCTACCTAACTGCCAAGGTTTAAATTTTTCTTGAATCTCGTTTGTGACATATTAAATAACATAATTTTACCTCAAAAAATGAATCATGGTTTATTCAGATTAATAATATTCCTTTAATACGTGCTGAAAATGTGGTAATTATTATTTTGTTTATAAAAAAGAGCGCGTCTAAAAGTACTAATCGACGGGTCCGAGTATTTTTCAAAAAATAACTTGTTTGTGATTGATTGAATTTATTAAAAGTTACATTTTGCTTTTAAACTTATATGATGTTGTTACTATTCTTTCTAGATTAAGCTTTTGACTGAACAACAACAAAAAGAACAAGCCGCGCAATTCTACATCAGGGAAATCCCGAACAAGCCGCCACCGCCGTACACGCCGCCCTCCAAAGCGAAAGCACCCAAAACTCCTTCAATCATTCCATGTTCCAAAGAGGAAATCGAACAAATCACCGAGTACTCGGCGAAGATCATACACAAGGCCTATTTGTCGAATAATCTCGATAATATTTCTATTTCTGATAATACTCTTAATTTGATTGCTAAGAATATTGATAAAGGGTGAGTACTTTTTTCTTTTACTTTCTAGAAAATTTCTTGACATTAGCAAATATGTCCCAAATGTCACTATTTCAGAAACTGTTAGGTACAGGGTTATTCATTTTAATGTAAACAGGGCTTTATTTTTGAACTTCCCTGTACTTTTTAAAAAACGAATATAGCCATTTCGTGTATTTTTTTCCGTAGCATTCAATAATCTAATCAGAAAAATATTTGGAACAAAAACAAAAGAGTTACAGCACGAGTGACGTATTTTTTAAAAGGAATACCCCGTATATTTTTATATCAATAGATAGAGATTTTTACGAGGAGTTCGGTGATATAAGGGTTGCTGGGTTTATTTCTTGTGGTTCTGCTGCAGTTGTCTAAAAACTGCATAATACTATAAGGATAGTTTTACCTGAAAAAACCTGGCTGCTACAGGTCACAGGTGCTTATTTGTCAAAATACGTTTATTACTTTTTGGAGTAGTTTTATAATGAGGCTTTCATCAAAAGAACGGCTTCAAATTATATTATATGCTAAAAGTGATATGATATATCTATTTCTAAACCAAGCAGCAAAATTACAATAAACGGAAAAAATTAAAATACAATACTAGGTAAAATATGGTGGTAATCTAACACTTATAACAAAAAATTATAATATTACTAATAATTTAAATGTTCTATATGACCCCCGTTATTTTCGAACCATGATCCATAACCCCTCCGGAGCCTTTTTAAGCTCGCCGATATTATTTGAGATTCTTGATTAAGACGATTAATTTTATTTACATTTTTTTTTTCTCATTTCTTCCGTGTTTGTGTTCCCATTTTGGTAACCGACACTCGTCAAGTGACCCCATAGAAAAGTGTCCAAAATTGTAATATCTGGACCATTAGGTGGCCATCTAATAGTGCCATAACGTCCAATCCACTGATTGTATCGGCGATTGAGATACTGCACAACTTGACGAACAGCAAGGGGCGGCGTTCCGTCTTTTTGCCAAATTATCTTGAGATACGTTTTGAGTGGCAATTCTTCTAAAATGTTCTCAATATCGTTTTCAAGAAGATTGAGACGTCTTTCTCCAGTTAAGGATCCCTCATAGAATATTGGCCCGACAATTCTATTGTTAAGCACTCCACACCAGACGTGAAGAGAAGACCTTCTTTGGTATTTAATCTCTTGAAATTTCCTGGGATTTTGTCTTGCCCAGCTGTGCGTATTACGTCGGTTAAACATTCCCGATGTAGTGAACGTAGCTTCATCCGTCCAAAGAATCGTTTGAAACAGGGTAGGATCGTTATCTTGTTCATGGATTCAAATTTGGGAAACAAATTGAAAGCGAAGTTTTTTTTGTTCACGTGTTAAATGCTGCACAGGAAGAACGTGATATGGAAGATACTTAAAATATTTCAATGTTCTCTGAACCGTCGCATAGGTTACTCTTCTTCTTGCAGGGCCATACCTCAAGTCTCTAACTACGTCAGTAATTGATTTCATGGGATACACAGTAAAATAATTTAGAATAGCTCAATCCCGGTTTCTTTTTCTCATTGTAGTCCTTTTTCTAATATGTAACGATTTTGTTTCTTTGAATAAGACCTTCTGTTTTAAAACCGTTTTTACTGATATATTTCGGTGGAAATTTGCAACATATCTTCGTTGTGTTTCCCTGGCGTTTTCTCCACATTTATAATAGAGAGTTATAATTTACGGCCGTGTTTCTGATAAAAACCTCATTATAAAACTACTCCAAAAAGTAATAAACGTATTTTTAAAATTCTTGACTTTGGCAAATAAGCACCTGTGACCTGTGGCAGCCAGGATTTTTCAGCCCTGTTTACTTTAAAATGAATAACCCTTTACAGGGTGTCCCATTTTCAACCCTTTTATAGGGTATCTCCGTAATTGTTAATGCTATCAAAAAAGTAATATAGGCGTCTGGCTCTTTTTGGGATAAACTTTTAGGCACTTTCTTAGATTTTTTTTAAAAATGTATATTGATTATTATTTTTAAACAATTTTGCATAGAATGGTGCTGAATGAAATTTATAAACAATACAGTTTCGGACATATTGAATTGCAAACACAGTGTTTTGAGACTCATATACATTGTACTATACGGAATGACGAAAAAACAGTCTGGCAACAATGCATGTATTTAACCCGCGAATAAAGTATAGAGCATGCATCCGAATTTACCGATTGGCTTTGAAAAACATAGTTGCCAGATTTTACAAACGAGCAGTCAGTCATACGGGATTGGCTGGAAATAGTACAGTTAGAGCAAAAGTTTGTAGGCTTAGGACTAACGACGCAGTGGGACGGACTCATAAAATGTGCAGGGAAAATTTGATCCAATAAAATTTGTTCAGAATCATTCAAGGAATATGGATAACCTTTTTCAGAATTTTTGGATACATTTTCGGACCTCTGGAAAAAAGCTGTATAGAAAATTTTTAAGACTTATGCAAAAATTCTAAGAAAATTCACTCATATTCCTATATGACACTGAATATTTTGTTTGCAAAAAATCTTGTTCTCTAAAAGCGATCATTCTCGACATAATGGGTATTTATCAATACATAATAATTGACCAATATTTCACCGAAAAATGTGTCAGCTTTGGAAAAAAATTATAGATTTGAAAATCTTTGGGATCTTCACCTTAATAAATGCTAAATGAAAAAAGTTATCCATTTTTTTGCCTAAGTCTTAAAATCTTTCTATTTGGCCATTTTTCCAGAGATCCGAAAATTTGTTCAAAAATTCTAAAAAAGATAATCCGTATTTCTCGAATCATTCTCAACAATTTTTATTAAATAAACTTTTTCCTAAATGTTTTATGAGTAAAAATCCCTTTCGCGTAAAAAAATTGGGAGATCATGGCCGTTTTCGGGAATAACAAAAATGTTGCATTTCATTTTGGAAGCTTATTAAGAGGAAGATTTTGAGCAAAAAATTTATATCTAATCTTGATCATTTTTGCGCCAAAAATTCGTTTTTTTTTTATACAAATCAAGGGTTGGAGGCATATTTCCGGAAAATAAAAAGTCACCTCAAAAATCCAATCCTATCGATTGATAGGCAAATTCAAGATGAACATTAAAAAAAAAATAGCTTAAACGGTTGAACTATATGAGCTGTAGAGGTAATTTGTGTGGTACAGTGACGCTTTGTCCCACTGTGCGACGGCTAACTAACTGTACTGTATACTCTAGGGTAAACTTTTTAATATGACTGTCGCGAAACAACTACCTTAAAATGAAAAATATCAAAATTTGAAAATTTTCTCGATATTACTTTAAAAGTGATTCTCAGATCACTATCTTCAATGGTATTTGTGTTCAATTTCCTATGTATGTATTAGTGTGTTTCAAAAAAACAAACTTTTTTTTCGAAGAACATTGAAAAATCTCTAAATAAAAACCCTGGCACAAGATAGACTCTTAATTTTAATGTTTAAAGGTGGCGATGTTCAATTTGCTATTTCCATTTAAATAACATGGGAAATATTCTTTTTACAGTTTGGAATTTCATTACTCAGAAACAAATTACTGTATAGTAACAAACAAGACAGTTTTTTGTCGGAAATTTAATGCGCTACAAAAAAGGTCTAAAAAAGATTTTCGTAAAGTTAGCCGTTTCGGAGTTATCAATCCTCAACCATTGGATTGTTTTAAAAAGTGATATTATTTACTAATATATGCGATGGAATCGATATATACTAGCTGTATTAGGGTGATTTTTTTTGCAAATATATATTTTTTTCGGTCCCATTGTGAAATTTTGTTGAAAATACCCCCAAAAAAATTCCCTGATATTTTTGGCCCTTAATATTAATATTAAGTACTCGCCCAAAGCGTGTAAAGATTTTCCATTTAAAAAGCACGTAAAGTCGCAACTCACACCGGCGAGGTATAAATCGGAAAGAGTTTAAAATAACTGCAAATCGTTATATACGTGCTATATATTAACTGCAAATTGTTATATATGTATTATATTCCAGGTATTTCTTTCTGGTTTCTATAAGGCTTAACACTGTTTTTAAAAATGAAATTTTTAAAAAAATTTTATTCTGATAATTACTTCCTTATGCCGACTAAACACCCCTTTTCCAAAAATCGAGGATTTCGATGCTCTTTCTTCATAGAAACAAAAAAAATCAACAAAATTGAGACAAGAATAACGTTAAGTCTAGATATTTTTAGGCAATAAACGAATCTTTAAAGGGAAAAGCTGGTAATAATTTTTTTTTTTAAAAATTTTTTAAGAAAATTAAACATTTTATTTTTCAATGGATAAAATTAAAAATTTTTTTTTAGCATTTAAAAATTCTTAAAAAAACCTTTAAACGTACTTGCCAATTTGCCTAATTTAATTAAAAATGGAACAGATTGAATTTTTAGAATTAAGACAACCCTTTTTAAGTCTTACGCGATACTAATAAAAAAGGGCCCAAAAATTTTTTTAAAATTTTTTTTTTTGATTTTTCCAAAATCAAGGCGAAAAAAAAAAAAAAAAAAATTTTAAATTTTATTTCCTAAAAAAATTTAAAGAATCGTAAAACAAAA
>JAHBCN010008396.1:39255-75443 GCA_019359885.1 Listronotus oregonensis | reverse complement strand
AAAATGCTTCTTTCAGATAACAATAAAGGTAAATTTTACGTTTGTTGCGTGGCGTTGTGTTGAGAATTCCAAGGTTTTAGTGTTCCCAAGTTTCTAAAGGGGCCTGATTTACGAACTTTGGGACTAAACTTTGTTTTAAGTTGTTATCCACTTAAGCATGCAATTTAAAATTAAGTGAGAATTTTTAAGTACAGTTTAGTAAGTTAAATAAATGGTAAATATAAATGTACAGGGTCATACAAGGAAAAGGGCTGCCCACATACTTTTCAATAAGATGACTGGTAAGAGGTACCACTGCCTGGGTTATGCGGATGACCTGGTCATAGTGGTCAACATCGGTCATTTAGGGTACATCTCAGGCAAAATGCAAAATGCCTTAGGCATCGTAGATAAATTGTGAAAACAGAAAGGGGCTCTTAGTCCACCTCTATAAAATATCTGTCCTTTTCGCCAACAAAAAGGCAATTTAGACCATCCAAGTTAAACGTAGTAGTAATCCCTTTTTCAAAAGATTTATCTGTTTTTGTATCACGGGGGCCATGAAAACGACCTATACTGCAGCCTTAGGAGTCCTGCTAAATCTACCACCACTACACCTATTGATACATGGTGAAGTAAAAGCGGTACAATACCGTCTCAAACAAGGCCCATTACAATGTGAGTTTAAGAAGGACCAAGGAATAAAATCACTTTGTGACATTCCTTTAGATAAAATGGTACCAAGTTACTGGCTAGACAATTGATTTTAAAGTATTATACCAATTAGAAAGAACTGCAGGACGGGCCTTTTCATTAAAGCTGATTTGTTTGTTGGAATAGATATATACAGAGAGAAACCTAGTATTCCAGGCGGATATTGTGGCCATAGAATAATGTGCTAGGTATCTAACTTAAGGAAGTTACCCAACGAAGATATAAGAGTGAAAACATAGTCATTTACTCGGACAGCCAAGCCGCCATCAGGGCAATCAGCTTGTATAAACTAAAAGAGGTCTGTATATTGACCCTCAAAAGCAGGGTCCCGGGAAACATAACTGGAAACAAGAGGCTATCAAGAAGCATAGAGGCCAGTTTTACTTTACTTACTTTACCAGTCTTTTTTTTACAAGTTTTACAGTTAAACACACAAGGAATTAGGAAGTAGACAAAATAAAAGGTTTAGTGTTCTTCTAGATAAAATCTAGTGAGTGGCACTCAGTTGTGGAATACTAATAAAAAATATAACTCGGAGGTGTCTTAAGAAAAAAAAGAGATACTTTATTAACAAAAAAGGTAACTCTAAGTTTTATGTGGATTCCACAGACTAGTTATTTTAAAGATAAACGGTCGGCCAAAGTAAAAAGTTCTTGGCTCCACCAAATGGACTTGGGACTTAATGTTATTCTATTTAAAGCTACTAGGGGCAGAATTACAATAAAAATATTTATAGAATAGGGAAAGGACCTCTATTTCTTATGAGTTAAATTGAAAAGAAAGCTTTTACAATTATTAGTAATTCTTAGAATGTGTAGACTGTGGAACAAACTGCCCGCAGAGGTTTTTCTTTTTCCTCCAAACCTTCAGATCTTTAAGTTTCAAGTTAATTAACTACCCCTTCCTTCGCCTAAGACACACATGCTTCTTTAGAAAGTGTATGTAGGCTATAAGCCTTGGTAGACTGTCCCAAGATAAAAAAAAAATAGTCCCTGATAAAAAGTATGTTGCAGAAACATAGCCTGCAACCTGTAAAATATTTGCAATATTCACTCCATAAATAAAAAGAAAATAAAAATCTTTTCTAACGGTAAAAATCAATAATTTTACTAGCAAACTCAACGCGGCATTCTTTCCACAAAGCAAACAGTTCTGTGCTACAGATAAAATTCTTAGAAGTCATCTAAAAATAAACTAAAACTGCAAACAAAAAATGTTATTTCTTAAAGCGAACGTTAAGCACAAACTTTGATCTTTGGCCGATTTATTTTCGAGGAATAAGGCAATAAATCATCCAAAAATAAGTGGAATTTAGGATGGGTTCGCTACATTAATTCTTATTGGTCAGTTAACCGCGCCTAAAGTGTAATTTGCCACGCAAGACACCCTCTAATTGGTCAAGGTCCCAAGTGACGCGTATGGGCGGTACTACACGCTGGGCAGTAGGAGGAAAATTGTGAGACACAAAGACACTCTGTAAAGACGGGTCACTAAGTCAACAACTGGGAGATGTTTCCGTAAAAATTCTGGTAAAACACCAGGTTTCGTTCTCTTGATGGAATAACAATATTCCATGATAGAGAGTGGGCTATTATCTAAATTTTGTTAGGAATGTCAGTTTCCTATGTCAATAAAATATTAACCTCTCTATTCAAACAAAGAAAGTAAAAATTGTTAAGTTAGCAACTAAGTGTAAAGGTAAAGTAAAAATTCTGTGTTATAAGTAAAAGGCAGTGATATGTAAAGCAAAGTGAAGGTGAAAGGATTAGACAGGACCGTCTTATGTGTGTTGAAGTGTTAAGCCAGAAGTGAAAAAGAGACGTGGTTGGTCCCCGAAAGGAGCAACTGATAAAGTAGTTTTCCAAGGCTAAGACGAAATTAAGGTAAGGTCTTATATTCATCAGTGACTTTGCGGTGAATAGCAATATTTTCACCAGTAATTGACTCTGAATTCTAACATTGATTTTAACCTTTAAGTGACGATATTATCATGATATGACAAAAATTAATCCCAATTCGTGACTTGAAGTAATTCAATTGGCGTTTTCAAAACTAAATGAAACTTTCTTATAGTTTTAAGTAACTCTCATTTCAAAATTTATTCATTGACAAAAGGTAGAATTTTGTACACTTTCTTTGATAAGAGTTTGTAACTTTAAAACATGTAATTTGTAATGTAAACTCAGTAAAACATTTTCTTTTCTAGACGGGTTTCAGTTTAAATTTCTTCATTGATTAAAAATATAATTTCTTACATCAAAATTTGTGAATTTCGATACCAGTAATTTTTGTATTTTAAACTTGTTAGTAGATAGGCATTAAGGCTTGTGTTGCATTTAACAAAACTTTCGATATAATTAAACCTTATAATTAAAACTTGTTAGTAGATAACTATAAGTGCTTGTTTTACATTTAATAAATTATTAAGTCATAATTTATTTGAACTCTTGACAAATTGTTTGCATTTTTTGTTATTCCAAAAAGATAAATTGTTTCTTCACTATTCTCTTGTTTTAAAATGTGTGTAACAAATCTAATTAATTATTAAGAATTTGTCAAGGGGAAAATTTTCCAATATTTTAAATTTACCTTCCGTCTTTTGATTATTTTCATTTATCAGATTTAGTGATACGTCCAGGGGCGTATCACAAATATTTGTAAAATTATAACTTACTTTTATTAATAAATAAACATTATTCTTAATTTACACTGTGTCTTAATTGACAATGAGGTATGTCGGCAACAGTGACGACCCTTTATACTTAATGTATATTTTATGGCAATAAATTCTCTATCTATAATTGCTGTGGAAGCGTAAGAATTACGGCCTCTTCTACAACAAGCTATGATATACTTTTTGGCTTAAAGGGCTATTCCGAACATTTTCTGCTGTGGCTATAAATTTAATTTGTTGGGAAATTTAAAGTTATTCACAAAAAGACAAGATTAAATGCCTTTTGTGCTGCACGATCTATAAGTAAGGAATTAGAATTGAAATATTTTGTCGCGACAACAAAAACTATCCAAAAAAATTCCCCTGTATAGGATATTAAAGTTTTTTTATTTTCAAATAATGCTATTTGAATAATATTAGTCATAATTGATTTTTAACTTAAATACGTCTTTTGTAAATGAAAAATTAATTTTTATTCTAACCAGATCTGATCCATCTACGTTTTATATCGTCGGTGTAATTAATAAAGTGAGTAACGTTTCAGAAAAACAAATAAACGGTAAAAAAATACCAATTTAAAATAATAAAACATGTAAAGTGTGGTTGTATATAAATCATAATAAAAATCAAATCTATTTTGTCTTAATATCAAGGCTCATACTTTAACAACACCGACAACATATAAAAAAATTTTTTTTATTACTACTTTTAGTTTGCGAAAAAATAAATAAAAACACTACCTAATTGATGAGCACCGAATATAAATTTGATCACCGTAGATATTTAATCATAAAATACACGTTTTTTTTGGGATGCCTTCCAAATAGATTTCTTTTGCCTGCTTTTTGTCTTGCTTTATTTTTTACCCCACTATTTTAAAATGCCATCTAGAAATTGAGTAACTATATTGTAACCTATATTTCAAACTCAGTATACCATAATATCTGAATAACTCTTGTCAGTGAGCCAACTCTTTAGTAAAACACTTTTACATATTTTTATTCGCAACATGTACCTCTCTGATATCATTTCACAATTCCAGAGCTTCGTAACATTCTGTTGGCACTTGTCCAATATTGATCCCGTTTCTTGTTACAAATTGAAACGGTATTTTATGCACAAATTGGATCATTTCAGTCCAGAAATAGTTTAGGTTCAGTGCGAGTCTTTGCACCTAAATACATTTATTCTTCACGTAACCTTTGAGCAACGACTTAATTATTATTGAAACTTTGATCATTCAAAAGTTTAATAAAAATAAATATTTTGGCAATATTGGGGCAATTTAATAACATTGAAATTTTATAATATTTTTGGTGATTCAAATATAAAAATGATTATAATCTCTAACCAGTGCCAAAGGTAAACATTTTTGCTTAAGGTTTTCGTTTACCGAACGATGTGAGCGAAGTTCAAAAAAGATCACCGTCACTCTTCTAATATTACAAATTAAAAATGTTAATGGGCAAAATAAAAATTTACTTTTTATTAAAAAATATATTATGCATGTACCGCTTTTACTTCATCATGTATGAATATGTGAAGTAGCAGTAGATTAAGGTTATTTTTGGGTCAAATTATGTATAGAGAAAATAGTATAGAATTGTGGTAACTACAGCGTATTTGTAATTGGTTACTTGTAAAACATATTTTAAACGTTCTTAAAATAATAGAATAAATTATGGGTTAATATTTTTTTTGGGAATTAATAGTTTAAATTTTTTTTAAAACGTTGTTTATCTTTTAGTAATTTCAGCTACACCTATAATAACTTTTAAACTTTTTAGAAAAAAACTTTTCTTGCTGGTGCAAAAAAAAATCTGCACTTGTGTGGAACAGTCGTTGTCTTGCAAACAAAACTAAGTGCCGCAGACCTGTAGACAAATAATGTGTGTATACGAAAAAGGACATTTATATTTTTTTAATTTTATAAAATCAAATATACTGAATAAGGCTTAGCACTTATTAGACCAATTATTTTTTAGCTATCTACCGAAATCTTAATACCAATAAATGTATTTTTTTTTTGTTTTAAGAAAATATCAATTCGTTAAAATATTATTTTAAAAGTATGTAATATTTAATGTTGAATCACATATCTTTATCTATATTATCTTATTGTCTATAAATAAATATAGAAATTCAATCAGATGTTAATAAAGTTGTGTCAAAATTAAAATTAATAGATAATTAACAATTTCGTATTTCCATTAATCAGTATTTTTTTTAAATTTTATTTTAAACTACAACTTCGTATCATCTTAATATTATTTTAGATCGTGCAGTTAGGTATTGGTGGTAAAAAAAACCTTTATTACACTTTTAATTTACTTTACACGTTTTAGGACTGGTACCTTCACTAACGAATAACTTTATTGTCTGAATAATTTCTATGGTTACAATTGCCAAAACAATTGTTATAATGGAAATTATCCGGAAAATAATACGGTCTTAGAGATATAGACGAAATGTTAAAAATTTAAATATAAGTTTTTTAAACTTAAATTTTTTTAACTCTTTCGCTAATTCAATAATTTTTTACCTTGTTATACGGCATAAAAAAATAAGATGGGTCTATAAAAAAATGTAAATAAATCTACAGGGTGTCCCATTTAAGACACTTGGTATATGGTATCTCCGTAATTGTAAGTGCTTTCAATATTAATATATTTAATATGTTCCTTCAAATGAAATAAAATTAGATTTAAATATTCACTTTAGAAACCGTTGGATAGAAACACACCTATAAGGTGGCCACCAAGATCTCCGGATCTAGGTCCTTTGGATTTTTTAATCTTTGGAGGAGCGTGAAAATAAAATTAATAAAAAAGTTATTTCAATTTGACAACAACTCGATAAAAGAATTTATAAGGCCTTGGTAAAATAAAACCATTAGATATCACGAATACCTTAAAATCTATTTGAAAAAGATGTCAATAATGCTCTCGAACCTTTGCGATCATTCCTGTTTTTATTCCCTTAATCTAAATCTTTAATTTCCATTTAAAGTTTATAATATTTTTTGGTGTACTGTCTTGTGCTAACGATTTTCTTTACTATTTGCATGTTAAAATATGTTGTGTAACGTCTTTCTAGCTAAATGTCGACATCGTTTTGTTTTTAGTTTATTAGCTTTTGGTTTATAACCTACTGTGGTTTAAGATATTAAACTTTAAATGAATTGTATATAACACCAATTTTATCCATAGTGTGTTATATTTTTAAAAAAAAGGTAAAATTGCTATCTTTTTATATTATAATATACTGGATGTTCAATAAAAAAAAATAGGGTTAGGTCAGATAACTTTTTTATCCGACCCCATATAATTATTCTAAAAACGGCGGATTATTCAACAATCATTATGTAAAAAACTCTTGTTTAAATTACTATATCCCTTTTAAATAAAAAAATATAGGGTTATTCTAGAACTGACCTTTTTTGATTTTTCCTCGTATCAATTATTCGAGCAAAAATTTTCAAATTTTTATTTAACCATTTTAAATTTAACACAAAAAAAACATGACGCCTATATTTCTTTTTGATAGCACTGAAAATTACGGAAATACCCTATAAATCTGTCTAAAATGGGACAGTCTGTACATTTCAGGAAGCAAAGTCCACAAGACCTAAAAATGTACGTTTGTATATTTTGTTTTAAAAATTTTATGTTTATATTTAAATTTAACTTTAATATTATATATTACTTTTAAATATTCCCGAAGCAATAATTTTAAAAAAGTCAATTAAGTTAGAATCATGTATAGCAAGCTATTATTGCTTTATAATCTGTTTAATTTTTTTATAATTTCTTAAATTTATTGTTACCTTATTTATTTCGTCCATTCTAATATAATGTCTAAATATTTAAAGACCTTAGTATTATTATACAAATTCTTACAAAAACATTGTTTCCTAAATAAACTTTAAAAACAATTTGCTTTTGAATGGTTCTTAAATTTTTGTCGCTTCGAAACACTCCATTCGGTTTTGAAACTGTAACGAATAGATTTATGTTTTTGTTGCAAACTAAAACGATTTGTGAGGCAAAAAGACATTTTCAGTATTTCAATGCATCAATTTATATTTATGTTTCTTGGGCCTGCTGGGGTAGCAAAATTGAATTGTCCTGTAAAAAAATATTTTAAAAAAAATATATTTAATAATAGAATTTTTTTGTAACCTAACTTTTAAATTTTGTATGCCAATTTTTTTTTATACCAGAAGTAGTTTTCAAACTATTTTTTACTATTCCTACATATACCTTTTGCCTGTGTGCTTTAATCTGAATGTTTAAAATTTACACTCTGTTACAAAATATTCGATGAATGTTAGGTGTTGTAAATAATATTTATTTAATATTACGTACCGTCTGTAGGCCTACAGGAAAAAAAAATATAAAAATATTAAGTTGACGCATCTAAACGCCTAGGTTATCATAAGACTGATAAAAACACGAAATAAATATTTACGGATAATTTTTCTCTTTTATATTTAACCTCTATATTACCAAAGAAAAATAAATGTTCCGTTTATGCCAAAAATTAGGAAATCCATTCAAAATATAGCTTTACACCAATATATTATTATATTCTACTTACACAAACAAAAAATGCAGAAAGTAACTTGTTTCTATGGCTTAAAAATAAAAAAAATCGATCACTTCAAAAACAGCTACTTACAGAAGCTTTCGTTCTATGTATAACATGTAAAAAACGAATAAGGTTTGCCAAATGTTCTACGTCAGATAACATTTTTAATACGTTCAACATTGCTTGTGGGTATTTTTGCTGTAACATGTTTGTTTTGTGGCAAAATTAATATTTAATTAAAAGATATGCATTCCAAATTTCTAAAGGCTTTTAATAAATACTGACCATCACTAACTTTTTAAACTTTTGTAAATTTGTGACAGCAAAAAGTAAGGGGAAATTTTATTGAAAATCACTAGAAACTTTTTTTTTCAGTAATATTTGACAATGCCCTAGGTCTTTACTAATACTGGGTGTCACAAAAGTAATGGGACACAGAGCAACAGCAGATTCCTTAGGTCAAAATAATGCAATTTACGTAAACTTGCCTTATCCAAAAGTTAATAATAACAAAGATACAGGGTGTTAAACTTTTAATTTTGTTTTCATTTTTTCTTAATAATTCTTTAACCAAATGACCTAGCGGTACAAAATTTGGGATCTGGGGGTTTTTTAAGGCGAGAAATTTAAATTCGTCCACGTTTTTGATTTTGCTACTACAGGGCGCCAGCTACGGCCTACCTCACTTGTTTTAAATGTCGTAACTTTTTTTAGGCTTAGAATATTGACCTTTTTATCAAAAATTTAAGTTACTATAAATCCATCTGCATCAAAAATGTATACTTTATTTAAATGTCAGACAGCCGTTCTCGAGATAAACGCATTTTAAAAGGGATCTTGCAATTTTTTTATGGAAAATAAATTTTACCAATTGTTTTTAAACTGTGCATAGTGATAGTTCTAAACACGCTGATCAAAGATCTTTCAGGGCACAAAACCCGAAAACGCCTCCAACCGCCCCAAAATCACCCTCAAAAGTCCCCAAATCCCCAGTGATCTTTGAGGGTGATTTTCGGGAGGTTGGAGGCGTTTTCGGGTTTTGTGCCTGGGCCCCTTTGATCAGCGTGTTTAGAACTACCACTATGCAAAGTTTGAAAACAATTGGATAAAATTTATTTTCCATAAAATTTGCAAGATCCTTAAAGTGCGTTTATCTCGAGAACGGCTGCTCCTAGAGACTTAAATAAAGTATAAATTTTATTGCAGATGGATTTATAGTAACTTATTTTCAATAAACAGATCAATATTCTAGGCCTAAAAAAGTTACGACCTTTAAAACAAATGAGGTAGGCCGTAGCTGGCCCTCTAGTAGCAACATTAAAAGCGTGGACAAATTTAAATTTTTCGCCTCAGAAAACCCTCAGATCCCAAATTTTGACCGCTAGCTCATTTGGTTAAAAAATTATTAAGAAAACACAAAAAATTAAAACTTTAAACCCTGTATCTTTGTTATATTAACATTCAGAAAAGGGCAAGTTTACGTAAATTGCATTATTTTGACCCAAGGAATCTGCTGTTGCTCTGTGTCCCATTACTTTTGGGACACCCTGTTTATTAAGTTTTTTGTTTACATATTTTGTTTTGATACTAAATAATGTCAATTTAAATATAATAAATATATTGTCTAGAAATGTATTTTAAAGATATGATTTTTTAACAAATTACTATTTTGCTTATAACCTAAGATTAGTATTTTTTTGAATTTATCTACTATTTTTTCTCTGACCATTTCAATGATTTTCATTATATGATGTTTTGAGTTCTGTAGTAAAATAATCTAAGACTATTAACCCGACTACTTAAGCTCCTTATACCGGGTGACAACGAAATCACTACCCAGCCCTTCATCTTCTTGAATAAAAACATATGGCTTTCAAATTTTACAATGACATATTATATTATAAGATGCCCATTTTGGATATTATAAGATGTGCTTCACTTCCGGTTTAACCGGTTGACATCAACTTTGGGTTTTTTTAATGGAAACCCTGCATATTTTCAAAATTTGGTTTTTAAGGATCATTCCTGACATAAAATCTTAATTATATCCTATACCTATCTCTGCTAGTTTTTAAGAAAATGGCGATTAAAGATGTCCAAACTACCGCACATTATGCAGTTTTATGGGAAAACAAATGAATGATATAAAAAACTATTATGTTTAATTTATTTTTTTCTAAAGACTCTATCTGTGGAGACTTTTCTAATAATGTTACTTCAAAAATTTAAAGAACACCCTGTATAATTTTTAAAAAATTGAATATTTAATTCTACGGGTCATTCCCGATATAAAATCTTTTAATATCCCATACCTATCTTTGTTAGTTTTTGATAAAATGGCGATTAAAGATATCCAAACGACTGCACATTATGCAGTTATAGTGGAAAACAAATAAATGTTGAAAAATTAATAAGTCAAAAAATTTATGTCGTCTCTTTGGGCAATTTTGTTATTTTAATATTAGTTTTTTTTTTAAAGTTAATTAAAAAATAATTTAAATTAAAATTAAAAATATTAAGTTTTCAAGTTTATTTTTTCCCTATCCCATAATATGCTGTCGTTTGGACTTTCAATCGCCATTTTCTCAAAACTAACAAAGATAGGTATAGGATATTATACAGATTTTATATCAGGAAAAACCCGTAAAATCAAAAAAAAATTTCAGGGTGTTGCTTTAAAATTTTTTAAAAATTTTGGAAAAATAATTTTCCCAAAAACTTCCGGTAAAGCCGGAAGTAGTTTTATTAGACCTTCCAAATTTAAAAAAATTTAAAAAATTTTTTTTTTCTTTTTTTTTTTATAAAAATTTAAATTTTTTTCTTTTTCCCCCTTTTCAAAAAAAAAGGAAAAAAGGCATAATAAAATTTTTTTCAAAAATGATTCGTAGAATAAAATTTTTTAAAAAAAAAACCTTAAAAATATGAAATTTTATTGGGTTTCGGAAGTGATAAAATTTTTTAATATCCTATTTTAAATATTGGTATCCAAAATTTGAAAAAGGGTTTTTTTTTTATTCAAAAAAAACTGGGTAGTGATTTTTGTAAAAATGGAAATGAGACTAAATAGATTTTAATGAAATTTCTTAATGATACCATTATTTTTAATGAGGTTTTATAATAAAATATGTAAATAAAATAGTAATACATGAATTAAACAAATTTTAGGTTAATTTTGTGGTGTTTGTCAACAAAGGAACATATCCAGACCTCGTCACGCCAAACCAACATCTTCTGCACAGCGAGTTTTACAGAACTTTTATTTCAAGCATTGAAACTTTACTTTATATTGGCAGTACAAAACCATTTCCAGAAGAGTATGGTAGTCCAGCGTATTATGCTCCAACAGACAGGGCCTGGAGACCATGGCATCATATTTATTCTAACTGTAAAATTGTAAAAGGACATAGTGACCATACACCCTTGTATAATCCAGCAGGTATGTGTTAGCACAAAAAATGAAAATATTAGCGTACGTAAAAATAAAAATAAAACTTTTTAATACGAAGTCATTATAAAATAGTAAAACTGTACTTCTTCATATTTATAGCTTTCGGTATATGATATTCCAGTGTATTATGCTTTAACAGACAAATTGTGAAGACCTGAGGATCATATCTCTTTTAATTGTAAAATTTTAGTAGGACATAGTAACTATAGAACTCTGTATAAAACACAAGTTACTATAAAGAAAATGCACCTATTGTATTCCAAAAAATAATGAAAAAACTACATATCAGGTCGTTATGAGGTGGAAAAATTCTACTGCCTAATCTTGTATGTTAAAATTTTGGCCTTACCTGTTACTCTAAATTCTTTTATTTTCACAGTAATTTTTAATAATGAACAAAGTAGCTAGGTATGGAGATAAATTTATGCTTATTAGAAAATATTCCAAATCTTTAAATTATTAACCGTGATTTTCCGATCCAATTTACGAAAAGTTACTTTAGAGAGTCACCGCAAAAAATGCTGTTGTCTGCTTTTTTTAGACATGTTATAGCGACCAGAGAAAAAATATTAAAATATACCAAAATAAACTAATTACCAAAATAAAATAAAAGTAAATAATTTCTTTATTTAAGATAACTCTCACATTTTTTGTGGAAGTCAAAACCGACCGAGTCCGACCGGCATCATAATAAACTGAATCGGTTGCGAACGAATCTTTTCAAGTGAATGAATCAAATTAATCAATTCCGTAAAAAAATTTGAACTTCCTACCTCTAGACGTGACGTTCCGCCGCATGCACGCATCACACTCGCTCGCCGTCCCGCCACTCCGCCCGCTACTCCGATACCCCGATACTCTTACGGCCAAGGGATGATTGCGTTGTTAAATTTGGCAATAGCAATTGTTAAAAGTTAAACGTCATTGTTAGTGTTATTCAATGATTTTAGTAGGCAAACTGTCAAAATCTGACAATTTGTTAAACATTCTAAACCGTTGTTAACTTTTAACAATTGCTAAGTCTATTGCTAAATTAAACAACGCGATCATCACTCGGCCGTTAATATTGTAAAGTTGAATTTATTATTTTCTCAATGTTGATTATTGTTAATTTTAAATCAAAGATACTCTTAATTTTATAAAGTTGCATTAATAGTGCTCTGTCTGATAACAAAAGTGTCGTTTAGAATATAGGTTTAATTAAACTCCAGGAGAGTCGAGACTTATATGTTATTGAGAATTTTAAGGTGAAAAAAAAATGGGGGGCGCTACAAAATAATTGATTTTCAAAGTGGGCGTTAGACGAAATAAGTTTGGGAACCTCTGCTTTACACCAATATATTATTATATTCTACTTACACAAACAAAAAATGCAGAAAGTAACTTGTTTCTATGGCTTGAAAATAAAAAAAATCAATCACTTCAAAAACAGCTAGTTACAGAAGGTTTCGTTCTATGTATAACATGTAAAAAACGTATAAGGTTTGCCAAATGTTCTACGTCAGATAACATTTTTAATACGTTCAACATTGCTTGTGGGTATTTTTGCTGTTACATGTTTGTTTTGTGGCAAAATTAATATTATGATTTAAGTATTATGCTTTAACAGACAAATTGTGAAGACGTGAGGATCATATCTCTTTTAATTGTAAAATTTTAGTAGGACATAGTAACTAAAGAACTCTGTATAAAACACAAGTTACTATAAAGAAAATGCACCTATTGATATGTCCTAAAATATAATGAAAAAACTACATATCAGGTCGTTATGAGGTGGAAAAATTCTACTGCCTAATCTTGTATGTTAAAATTTTGGCCTTACCTGTTACTCTAAATTCTTTTATTTTCACAGTAATTTTTAATAATGAACAAAGTAGCTAGGTATGGAGATAAATTTATGCTTATTAGAAAATATTCCAAATCTTTAAATTAATAACCGTGATTTTCCGATCCAATTTACGAAAAGTTACCGAGTCACCGCAAAAATGCTGTTGTCTCCTTTTTATAGAAATATTATAGCGACTAGAGAAAAAATATTAAAATATACAAGTATCAAATTACCCGTCATTAAAAACCAAGATAATCGTAGTTTTAATTTTTTAAAGATTTTCTAAAACTATACCTCATAGCGAATCAAAAATTCTCAAAACACGAATTTGAACACAATGATTAGCATATTTTTTTCGTCAGTAAAGCAAAAGTATTTTTGTAATAAATGGGAATTTATGTATCATTTCCAAAATTAAAAAATAAATCACACATTTAAAAAAAAAATCGTTTAAAAGATATATTGTATTTTTTAGTTATAAAAACTATGAAATAACCATTTGTTAGTTTTGATAAGGAAAAAATCCCCTACGAACGGTAAAGCCGCCCCCTATTAAGAAAAGTCGTAGAAATAAAAATAAAAAAGGCTTGTATTTTTTTTATTAAAAACTTATGATAACCCGTTGTAGTCATTTTAATAGAGTTTGGTTATATCTTATTCTTTTAAGGGGTTTAACCACCACTAAGACATTAAGAAAAATATTTAATCTGCATAAATTCTCATTTGGTACGAAAATACTGCCTAAATAATAATATAATATTACCTTTATACAAGAAAGAAATACGGTAATCATTATGTTTATAGTCATTAATATTGAACCCCTAAATAAATTTAATTAAAAAAATTTTTTGAAAATCAAATATAATAATCACCCTGTTTTTTCATGACGAATAATTTAAAAACTGTACAATATTTTGATCTTTTTTTCTGGTCACTACAACATGCTCAAAAAGGGGCGAATTTGACGGTTACTCCCTCCAGTTTAAAAAAGTGCCAAGCTGACATCAAAGCAAAGAACAAATAACAATCTAACTGTCTTAAAAGTCAAAACTTCTTTATCTATTACAAAAAAAGTTCGTTTTGACCTAAAAATCAATGAAGAGTTTTGGTTTTTTAACAAGAGTGTGAGTTAAAACTTTTGTTTTACACCCTACGTTTAAAAAATCCATTTGGTTCTACATTTAGAAAAATCCCCTGATTCGTTTTTGACACTTTCGCATAAATTTTAATAGAAAGAAATGCTTTGTAGTGAATGGCATACTGATAAATATCCTAAAATATTAAACTCTTAAACATGCATATATCCTAACTCGCCTTCTTTAAACTTTTTATGCAAAAGGTGTTTTTCCAGATGGCTGAAAGGACAACCTATTTAAAAAAAAAATATTTAAAACCCTTCTTTCCAATAAAAGATCTATTTTTAATTTCTTCGTAGATGTCACGTAAAAAAGTAATTATTAACCACACAACCCATCTATGAGTCAGTTTTTTTGACACATGTAGCATATATTTTTCTTTGCTTAAATAAGTCTTTTCAGTTCCTTTAAAAATCTTATATCTATGCTATTTATTCATCCGAAGCCAGGTCAGGCATAATGCACTTTTCTACCATTTTTTACCAAACCTTGGTGCTTGGATTTTCGTTTGTTTGCTTTCTAATCAACTTTGTTTACCCTTCTAGCCATCACTAAATTAATATGGAGGTAACCCAGGGCCTCTTACTAGCACCAAATCTCATTCTTTTTTACATTAATAGGTTTTCTTTTTCTGTAAATTATTCGTAGTTTTCTTCACTAATATTTGTTTTCTTAAACTGCCTTGAGACAAATTTGGAGAACCAGCGCAGAGTAATAAAAATATCCCTTTTACAGAATCTTTAAGTTTTATTGTAATTGGAAACAGAAAATATCGTTTATCCTTACAGTCATATTTGCTATCATAAAAAAAGTAGGGAATTTAAAGACTCTCATGTCATTTAAGCAGCTGTTCTGCAAAAAAGATTTTTTAATTTTGTGAAAAATTCTCTTAAAAAATGACTTTAAATGAAATAAATATATTACACGTATAGCCAAAGCAGATGTCAAAAAGCTTTGGTATAATTTTTAAGTAAAAAAATATTTTCTATTTTTAACTGGTTTATTATTTATGTATTTCATATCAGACCTGTTTAAAATACTGTTCTTATGTCAAAGGAGTGGCTTTCCCCTTAACACACAATTTATTTATCATTTAAGCTTCTGTTGTATTTTACGATCGTCCATTACTATACGATTTTAATTATTTTCGTTTAATAAACAAACTGATATTATAAATAATGGTACATAGTTACTATTTTCACCCTTTTGAATAGTGAAGAATTAAATATTTACAAAGAAGCTGCGCATAGAAAATGAAGTGTAAATAAATATTTAAATAGAGCAAGGGAAAAGAAGCCAGTTCATAAAATATTTGTTGGTTCTAATAAAAAAAAATTTTTCGAAATTCTAAAATTTTAAATATTATTTTAATATTTCTTTATTTAATTACCAAAATAAATATTAATATATTATTATATATATATATATATTAATATATATTATTTTATATTATTTATATATTATATATATTATATATATATATATTTTATATATTATATATATATATATATATATATATATATATTATATATATATATATATATATATATATATATATATATATATATATATATATATATATATATATACATATAAAACTGGAAGGTTATTAGGGATTCGGTTTTTATGCTTTATTAAAAGTTAAACACTTTTTAGCAGTCCGACTTTCGGAAAATTTATTTCCTTTTTTCAAGGCTGCAATATGTAAAAAAACCCTGGTTAATGACGTAAAAGACTTAACATATTAAAACTTATCGCTAACATGTTAATAGAAAATAACTAATGCCACAGAAGAAAATTACAAATTAAAAAGATTTTAAAAAACTTTAAAAAATTTTACAAATTAACCACAAAAGTACACCACCCATACATATAACTTTTATTGTAAATAGTAAATCTGACGATATTTATTTAGTTGTTTATTGTTTTTCAACAAAATCCTTTGATTTGGAATACCTAGATCTAAGGTCTGGTTTTTTCCAAGCCGGTTTAAAAGTCAACAAGTTATCTCGTTGCGATGTATAAGGATGTAATATTAACTGGTAGATAGTGAAAATTGAAATTTGGGTTTTGTTACCTTCTGTCACCTGGTTAATAAGGTGTGTGTGTGTTGTTGTGTGTGTGTGTGTGTGTGAGTATGCGGGGGTGTGCTTGTGCATGTATTACCCCTATCTTCACCTAAGGGTTAATACTTGTATGTTAAATGTATATATGTTTATCCTCCAGTTGTCACCTAAGGGTTAATACTTTATTATAACAACACACACACACACACAAACACACACACAAAAACCTGAATCCTTATTAAGCAGCAAGAAAGGAAAAAACCCAAATTTCACTTTCCCCTTTTCTACCGGTTAATATTACATCCGTGCATACCGAACGAATAATTCTGACTCTAAACCCCCAGTTGAAAATCTATTATTTATCGGGATCCGGAAGGGTTTTGTTGAAAAAACAATAAACAAAAAATAAATATCGTCGGAACCCCCGATTATGGTGGGGTGGTTAATTTTTGTTTAATTGTTTTTTTAAAGTATTTTTTAAATCTTTTAATTTTAATAAATAAGTTCTCTGTGGGATTAGTTATTTTCTATTAACATTTAGCGGTGGGGTTTTTTAAATTTTTAATCTTTTATTTAAAAAAAAAACCCGGGTTTTTTTTTTGTATTGCGGAAAAAGGGAAAAAAAATTTTTTTCCAAACCCCCGGAATCAAAAAAATGTTTAATTTTTTAAAAAAAGCATAAAACCGAATCCCTAAAAAATTTTCCGTTTTTTTATTAAAAATTTTTGGTTAAGATTTTACATTTTTTCTTTTTATATATATTATATATATATATATATATATATATATATATATATATATATATATATATATATATATATATATATATATATATATATATATATATATATATATATATATATATATATATATATATATATATATATAAAGGTCTTTATTAAATAAATATTTTTATGGCCGAGCGAGCTTGCAAGCGAGGCTATAACAATGAGTCATTGAATCAATAATGCCTGTTTATGTACCCGTTATATACTTGATTTTATGTACGATTGCGATTGGATTATATGTAGTTGAAATTTAAAAAAAATAAACAATAAAAATTTGTATACCTGTATAAGGTTTTACACCGTTCACAGTTGCCACAGCAGTTGCTATGAGATGTAGATGTTTATTTTTAAAACATGTCGAATAAGTTGAAATCGAAAATTTCTTAAAACCTCAAATGAAATAAAGACGGCTGCAGCAGCAGTTAAGGACTCTTTACTACCTGCAAAGTAAAGAACGTTATACGAAGAAACGTACAAAGCGTATAGATACTGGTGTAATAAAAAAAAATTGCAGAAGGCCAATGAAGACGGAACCCTAGCTTACTTTAGCACCAAGTATTAAAACTTGTTTAATTAGGTATCAATTTGTTGTTAAATACTAAATTTTTTTTTTAATTTTTAAAAATTGTTTGACCATTTGTTATTAACAATAACAGTTAATTTAGTTTACTAGTAAAATAAAGTAACTTTATTTTATCAGTACAATAAAGTTTTACTTCATGGACGCAAAATTGGTCTAAAAATAGCACTTTATTAGTCAATCGTACATAAAAATTCTTTATTTGCTAGCGTGTTATAATAAAATTATTTTAGACGTCTTTTCTAGTCTCAAAATTACACATTTTTAGGACTGAGTAATTTAATGGTTCCTTTATAGACTTAGGGCTATAATGGATTCCCTATAGTCACATATTTACTAATAATACAGAAAATTGGTCTAAAAAAATGAACACAGAGCTTAAATATAAACTATTATTAATAAATGATTTTATTTTTATCAAACCTACACAAAAATGATTGTATTGGCCTCTCTTTTCTACGCTTTTTTATGGCAATAAATTTAATTTTTTATAAAGAAAACTGCGGTTGGAAAAATAAAGTGTGCATTAATATTTAAACACAGCAAGGGACGTAAAGCCAGTTTATAAAATATTTGTTTGTTCTAAAAATGGTAAATATTATTCCCTATGCAAAATTCTACTATATTTATACACATTTAATTTTAATAATTTCGCATTAAATTTTTTTAATATTTAAAATAAACCGTATTTTATTATGCTATTATTTTTTTTTTAATTAAAAATGTATTATTATTGAGAGAATATTTTATTTATATGTTTGTGTTACTGTATTTTTGCAAAAAATGCGATTGGAGTTTTAAAAAAAATCCTACAAAATTGCAATCACATTTTTTATACAAATACAGGGTGGCCAAAAAAAAAATTGGAAGTCTTTTTCCTATACAGATATTAGCAAAAAGTTTTTCGGTAATTAATTGTGCACGTGGAATAAGCTAAAAAATATTTTGACATCTTTTCTGAGGCTATTGTTATGGCGGCAATGATAAAAATATTTAAATTTCTGTTTTGTACAATTGTGTAATAGTAGTTAATGAAACGGTTTTTGGTGACGAAAGAAATAATTGTAGTGTATGAATACTTTATGTCACAAAAAACGCAATTTCTAAAATATTTACATATCTCGTTAAAATTTGGTTAATAGGTCAAAAATTAAATCATAAAAAGTTTTATATCATATTTTTTTTATTCTTTCACCTAAGCTAACTTTTAACTTTAAGCTTTGTTTTTTCTTCTATACAGGTAATTTAATTTAACTTAAGATATCGCCATTTATTTTATAATTTTTATATACTTGGTTGCCGGGAAAATATGGGAAATCTTCTGGATATAAAAAATACACGTAAAAATAACAATACGAAATTATATTAACTTTTTTCGTACAGGCTTCCTCTTCGGGGATATATTGAATTACTCACAGCTGCAGCGACGGACTAGCTATGACACTCATGACTCTTTTTTACGAATTGATAAGAACTTCGGACAAAGTTTTAAACAAACCTTTAACTGTTGACTCAAAATTAAGTGCTTTTTATTCATGTTGCTATTCATAACCGTTTTCGAGAGTACGCTAGAGATGCTGGTTATCGGCCAACTCTTTTGGCTAGCGTATGGAACGGGATCCGAAGCTAATATGAACACAAGGCTTTACTCAAGGTGTTAGCATACCGTGGTGATGAGTGAATGACATCCTGTGCCTTAAACAGGTGTCCAACGGTGCCTCTGAGATACAGGGCGACCTCTCAGAGTATCTAGCCTTACTGCGGTAAGGCGGGGCTCTGCGTGGTGGACTATTACTTTCCTAACTCCAAACAGAAAGCAGATAAAACCACTGACATAGAAAAAAAGTGACAAAAGTTGTGCTGACCGAAACGGATAAATCCGTTACGAGAGGTGCCACTCAAGGTCACAAGCAGACAAGATGCGCCAACCGAAACGGGTGAATCCGTTTCGAAAGGTGCCACTGAAGTCACCGGCGCCTGTTTCACGGGAAAGGGCTAATCCCTCCCGAACAAACAGGTGGTTAGGAAGGGATCCCTGAATCCAAACAGAAGGCGGACAACCGCTTTTATAGGGAAAAGGGATCCCTGGCTTTAAACAGAAAGCGGATAAGATTGTTTTCATTGGGTAAAGCCGGAGATGCGGCCTCAAAAAGAACATCTGGTTCCTGTAACAAGGACCTGGTAGCTACCCACGTTACTAGACCGGGAGAGGAGGGCATGACGGATCTAACAGTCTGCTCGTCATACTCTCCAGGAGACAGGGACACCCGAACACATCAGAACACATTGTGCTGGTGTCCGGTAGCGACAGGAGTAAGAGGAGATGTAAGAACTCTTTCCCAATTCGGTATCGGATTTATTAAAAGTCTGATCCTATTGGGAGAAATATGAAAAGGTGTGAGCCACAATAGACCGAGCGGTCGCAGTGGAGGGCGTATAACATCCACTCACTGTAAACCTACCTACCTACTTAATACCGAGGAGTAAATGTAAATGTAAACTACTGTTTGACAAGGCCTGTTAATGGCCTGGAGAGTTAGGCAAACTTGTCGCCGTAAATGGTTATAAATAATATCAAATTAAGCTTTACTTTTATACTTGTGATTTTTACATGCCCCCAAATAACCATCATAATAATATATTTATTTAAGGGTGATTTATTTAAATTACGAAAAATAAAAAACTACCAAATATTTATAAAAAAGGAATTAGCCTTTATACCTTATTGAAAATATATACAAGCGACATACTACATAATCTCTTTTTAAAATAAAAGAGCAAAAAATCAGATTATAAGGGTAAAAGGGCAAGATAGGAATTAAAATTTTACATTTTCGTTGAAGAATCCTGGGTTTGAAAATGCTACATATTTCTATAATTTTGAGACCTTTGCCTTCTAATATTTTTTACTTAGTTTTTATTATTTTTTTTTTATTTAATATTTTAAAATACGCCAGGTAGTGTTATTTCTCTAAAGAAAATATATTTTACTTAAAAAAATAGCTGCTAGTAATTAAATTATTATTCATATTAACTTTTTTTAATTAAAACTTACAGGTGCTTTAAATGACAAGATTTATTATTTATTATTTGAAACAACAGCTGTAATAACAACCTTTCTTTTTTAAAATTTGAAGATAAGTTTAATTTTAAATATAAAAGCTTAAAAAATTGTTTAAAAAATTCAAGTAAATACATACTAAAATAATATTACTATAAAAAATTCTTTAAAATTATTGACAAAACAGCATATTTATTTTAAATATTTAATATTTTAGTGAAAAAGAAACATAAAATTAAGACTTGTTTTTGTATTAAGGCCTCAATTTAAATTTTATTTCGTTAATTTATTTATACTTTATAAAAAATAAGAAACAATGGTAGCCAAAGCAATTCTCATATTTTTAGGTCCGTTAATGGATAAAAGTTCAATTTCGTTTTAAAACAATATTTAAAATAATTCTTCTTTTGACTCCTTAATGGGTTCTAAAAAAATTTAGCCCCTAATGTAGTCTTTTTTAACATTTTTTAAAAATAATTTAAGGAAAGGGTAAAGGCTGTCTTGTCTTAAAGTTAAATATCTTAAGAATATACTTCCAAAATTTAAAGTCAATTAGAGCAAAACTCCCGAAATTATTAACTAATTAGTCTTGTTTTTCTTAAGAAGAGTATTTTCTTATCAAAAATATTGAGACTAAAAGCGTTTATCTCAAAACTTCTTGTTAAAAAAGAGTGATCACTGCCATTTAAAAACTATAATTTGTTTTGTCTTTTTTTTTCAACTGTAAGGAGGTGTGTTACCCCTAAATAGGCGAAAGTTTTTGTAAAAATTCGCAGTTTTGAATGACCACTAAGAATTTTAAAAGAGAAAAAAAAAATAGAAAACGTTAAGGGGAGGTTTTAATGATAATTCGACTAAATTCAAATGAATTTTGATTTCTGATCATTTTCAGCTAAGATACAGTGATCACCGTAAATCCTCTATTTTCAAAGACGCCCTGGGAAAAGCTTTATCACTGGCCTGTTTATTATTAATTTTTCACAAAAAATTAAAAATGTTTTTAAAACTATTATTAATTATGTACAGAAGGTTTAAATAAATTTGTTTAAGCCATATTAATAAAAAATCATTAAAAAATAGTTTTTTTTAATATTTAGCCTTTACCCATCCCCTTTAAGAAAAAAACCAATTTTTTTGCTTTAAAGGTTTTTCCAGAAACGTAATCTAGTTTTTACCTAATATGTAAGATGGTAATAAATAAAAGTTGGTTAAAAAAAAACATAAAGTACAAATAAATCTCTTAAAGCAGCACTAATTTGCTAAAATTACAAGCTTTTTTCTTTACTTTAGTCGTTTTCTAAAATTACTTTATCCTTTAATACAAATGGCTGTCCTAATGAGAAACGATTTTATTTGGGACAGTAGAGATATTGTAGGGTCGCCAACAAGGAGCGTTGTAGAGAATAGTTACTAAATAATTCATTTGGGTTAATCTCCAAAAATAAAGCTGTTTATTATAATTAAGTAATTGCTATAAATATTTTATTTAAATATATTCCTGGCTTATTAAAATCTTTTTAAAATACGATAATTTATATAGAAAATTAAATTTATTGTAAATTTACCAGATTTCACATCCCAGTTGTATTCGAAATAAATATTAGATAGACTTTCTGATAGGATTTTTTAAAATATTTTCTGTGAAAATTTGCATCTGTTTCTCTTATTAAATGCCAATTTTTATGATATATTAAAACCCCAAAAACGCCAAATACAAATTTTTCTTATAAAAGCTACATAACAGAAATATAAGCACTTTTTTATATAGTGATAGTAATAAAATTTAATTTCAATTGTCACTCTGCAAAATATCAATTTTTTTCCTATTTTTTTTAATAAGGTCAAAGATTTTTTAACCATTTTTTTATGATTGGAAATCCTACTTTAAATTGCCCATGCACCCAAAAATCGCTATTTTATTAAATTAAAGATGGTACAATTTCAATTATAATTCCTAAACAATTAAATATTTTTAACAAAAATATGCTTCTTTTTACGAATAATTTTCTCCTAATAAAATTAATTATTTTGGAAAACAATTGTAAACTTTTTTAATAGATATAAAAAAAGTGTAGAGTGATAATATTATAGATACAATTTGTTTATTTTGTCCTACTTTTATTTTATTTTTATTATTCTTACCAAACCGGGTAGGTAGGTAGGTAGGTTTAAACTGAGTGGGTATAACACCCTTCCACCGCGACCGATCGGTCTATTGTGGCTCACACCCTTTTATATTTCTCCCACCAGGTCCAGACTCCTAATAAATCTGATGATCCTGTTGGAAGAGAGATCTTTTACCTTCCGCGGCAACAAAGTGTCATTGCCGAGGATTGCGAATCTTAGTCATGCCATTGCTGGGCACGAACACAGTATGTGTTCTGCCGATTTGTCCCCCTCCATGCACATGCGGCACTCGGCGTCTTCCGCTAGGCCGAACTTGTGCATGTGGTATTTTAATCTGCAGTGTCCCGTGCACAGTCCCACTAGAGTTTTAAGGTGTACCCTTGATTGCTCCAGTAGTTTGACAGTACAATGTTGGTTCGGTGGGCTTATGAAGGCCTTCGAGTGTCTGAGACCCGGAAGTCCATGCCAGTACTAAAGATTTTCTCTTTGCGTCCAAGCTGATATGAACTGCTTGACCGTTCCATAAGTTATACCGATGACCGGTTCCGGCCCTGTGAATTTTGTTTCCGCCCCCGTTTGGCAAGGAGGTCTGCGAATTCCAACCAAACCGGGTTAACCTATACCAATAATATAATTTAACTTAAATAAAGTTTATGTAGCACTTCTTTTAAAGTGAGTATTTATTTTATATTAAAAAAAATACTTAAAAGAGTTAATCCACCCTCACAATAACATACAAAAAAAGCATTTAAAGATATTGGAACATACTTAAAAAATGCGATCTATTAAAAGCAAAGGACTAAACTAATTATCTATATAAATTTAAGAATATTAAGAAAAATAAATGACCAGAAATCGAGACATAAATACAGAATATAGAAAATTAATTATTTTATGTTCAGTTTTGCGGTTAAAACTTATATTTAAACTCTAGCAGAAATAACATTAATTTAAATTATAACCCTCACGTAATAGTTAATGTTAGTTTAAAGGATTTGCCAGGTGCCGAAGTTTTTGATTTTAGAGTTTTAATTAAAGCCGGGTTATCGCAAGACTTTATTTAATAAGGAAAATTAATTTAGTTTATGTACCGGATTTTATCTTTTTATTACGCACAATAAACCGTATCTAAAAAAAGAATTGTTAAATGTTTTTACTATAAATCATTTAGAAAAAAAAATCAAATTTCGTTTGCAAAAATGAGCAATTTTGCAAATTGGTTAGAGGCCAATATGTGGGATTTTAGCTTTAGACAAATATTATTGATCTAAAGCTATTAAACGTTTATTTTAGAAATGAAAATCAAAGCGTTTGGGCACCTTTTTTGATAAAAGAAAAATGGTATACTGTTTTATAAGAAGTAAAAAGATTTTTTGTGGCGAGGCTGTACGTTCGTCGGATGGGCGTAGCGAGTTAAGGAGACCTTAAGTCCGAATGAAAAAATAGTATTTGGGCCTCGTAGGGTCAAAAGCTCATTGTTAACGGGTATAGACACAGTTAGGCAATTTAACTTAGAAAATATTTGACTTTGGATGGTAGGACCAGCCGTTACAAATAAACCAAAAAACATTTTTAGAAGATTTAAACATTTCGTGTTTTAATTTTTCGAGGCGACTTGCGGAGAAGGTGTTCTGTTGCATATAAAAATAAAGTTTGTTTTATTTGCTTTATCCATTTCAAAATAGAAAACAAATTAGGGATGCCGACTGTAAAACATCGGCACTCAGACTTTTTAGGTTAATTTATAAATTCTAGCTTAGCAGTCGCGAGTAAAACCGCTGGCACTCAGTGTTTACTTACAGGTCGTGATTAAACAGCCGCTAGTCTTGCACTTTGCTAACAGGCCCCGACATCTCCGAAGATAGAAAGGAAAAAAGAAACTAAGCACTTGCAAGAACCTGAGAGGTAGGAAAGACTTTGGAAAGCTTTAAATTATGGAACTCCACCCTCACAACTGATGACGAACCAATGGGACCGATAGGGCCAGGACTTAGCAAGCCTGAAACATTTTGCCATAGGCCCAGTATCATAACTTGGTTGGCCAAGCTCGTAGAAGGTCCGGCAAGGTGTCGAATTCCTCAGGATGATGCCAAGAACTGGAAGAAATTCGCCGAGTTAAAAAAACCGTTGGCACTTCAGACTTTTCATCAGAAAAAAACATTATCATGGTCACTGGACTAATTAGAACTCCCGAAAGACGGACCAACCTGCAAGCCGAAGACGTAGAATCCTTTACAGAAGACACACGAGAAACCACAGAATCACCTAGTGATGCCGGGCCCAGGGCGCTCTGAAGAGCTCCAAGCGGTCGAGATCGGAAAAGTACTTATTTTCTTTGCCTGAGCTAGCCACCGGCAAATTTTAACCCCATTCTGACCCAATAAGAGTGAGCCTTGAAACCTTTGAGTTGGCATCAGAAGGGATCAGAAAGATATACGACCGCAAAGAAGACAATAATGTCCTATTAACAAGCATCTCTACCCGTCATAAATTTTGTTCAAATATTACTATCTTTAAAGCCAAATTTTAGACGGAAAAAACTGGATAAAGATCACGTATTTTAAAATTATGATATTTAAAATATTGTAGAAAACTGAAATCACATTCAAAAAAGTAATGATGAAAAAAAGAAATGTATATCATATTTTACACAATTATAAAGCTTTGTAGCTTTTTTCTTAAATATATTACAGATTATATATTTAGGCTCAGTGTTTTTTTATCTTTTTTACCAAAATTAAAAAAAAAATAAAGTAACGTTATACCACTGTATTAGCCTATAAAACTCATCTATTTTTATCTCTTTAACTATGGGAATAACAAAAGTAAGTTAAATGTCACTTTACTAACCCCATATGCGCCAAAAAAAAATTATTTACATATATACAGAGGCAGGTAGCTAAGTACTTTTCTATTATTTTTAATGCTTCCGCCTGATTAGCATTTTGTCAGCATTGGAACACAGACAGAAAGCAATCCGCCTGGAGGGCTGGTGCTGGCTCTTGGTACTATTAATATAGCTTTGATTGACAAAAAAAATCTAGGTTTCTTTTTATTACATGTTAAGTAAATGTTGAATCTGTATTTAAATTCAACATTTTATAAAAACCATACATGAATAACAATATTCATTTGCAAAAAGAAATTATTTCGGTTTACTTAAATTTTAACGAATACCTTAAATTTAAGTATCTTATCTTTTCGTAATCCATTTAAGCCCACTATGATGTTAAGTAAATATTGACCTACTTTAGTATTTTTTCCTTTTTAATATTTACATATTATTAATATACGTTATTAAAATTTAAATTTAAATTATTAGCGTTATTGTTCTAGCTTAGTTAAAATATTCTCTTAGGGCGACACAATGCATGCTGTATATTATGCTGAAGCATCAATATTCAGTCTGTAACTATTTTGAGATGAGATATTCAATAAAGCTCACTTAAAACCAACACGTGCAACGGTTGCTTTTCTGCATTCAAAATATTATTTTGCTCATAACAACGGAATCTAATACTGTTTTAAAAGCTTTTTTTACTTTTTATATTGAACTTTATTATTATATGAAATATGACAATGTAATTATTTATTTTTATTTCTAAATTTTTGGATATTTTTTTAGGGTTTTTATTTTAAGGTTCCTAGATCTCGTTAAGGAATGTAATTTGTGAAAATAAATGTAAGTTTTTTCGTAGTAGTACATTCTACAATATACGATAATACGATATACGGTTTAGTTTTCTAAATCTACAAAAAGGCACCAAAATCAATAATAGTAGTTGATAAAAATTTAAATGTGTTGGTAAATGCAATGTTTAATTTAAATCAGTTTTATTAAGTTAGCTAGTTTAATTTTGTAGGTCTGTTATATAGAAAAAAATAAATATTGGCCAAATTAAAAAATAAAATAAAAACTAATTCTATGGGTTTACTTTCGGTACTGTGTTTTTCCAATATATTTTCCGTTTTTTAAAACCCACAGAAATCGGATAGCTTCTCAGTCTGTTTGAATGGAGACATTCTACTTACTAATTTGTTTTACTTTAAGTTTTAGTTATTTTTTAGAGCAAAAGGAGGTGTCTGTGTTGTCTTCTTCTTTTCATATATTTTTAAAATACTTTTTACCGCAAATTGTACTTCTATTTTTTTTATTGTTTAAGTTTTTGCACATTGTTCAGTTACCTTTATATTTTAAAAATGATGATTACCGAATCATTAATAGTTTTGAAAAAGATTTTTAAATAATTTTGAGGTGATTTAAAAGATTATAAGCGTCAATCAACTCTATATCGGCTGAGTCCTAGACTGAACCCAAAATCCCTAAAAAATTAAAATGTCACAAACAAAATTTTTCTCTTTTCGTATTATTAGGGATATTTATTTCTGTTTCTCACAAATTCCCTTGTAACTTGATATATATTCTAACCAAAGTCTAGCTAACCTATTAAAGCTTAATTTTACCTTTATAATGCAGACTATTTTGAGTAAATATTTAAGGGCCTAACTTAAACAAAATTTCTTAATCCCTGGATTCCAGTACCTTAATGAAATCCGTATCATAATTTTCAGCCCTATTATTTCCATTAAACTGGGATCTCTATACCAACATTTTATTAAGACTCCCTTACACGGGCCGCATAATTAAGCTGAACTATCAAAGTTCGGCATCCAATGAATTTACAAAGGGCTGGGTTGTATCATGAAGTTTACGTAAAATAGGTTCGTTATTGTAACAGATATATATTTTTCCAAATAACTTCCAAATTACAAAGATGGATACAAAACGTAATTTTATTTATATATACAGTGAGCGACTTATAATATGAAACATATTTATTTAAAAGTCAGGTATTGCGTTTAAAAAAAAACCTGAAGCACACTTCTTTTACAACTTTTTTCTGTCCATTTTTGCATAAAAGAGAAAAACATACAATGTGCGTCAAAAAGTATATTTTAATACCACAGTTAATTTTTAATAAAACACCATTTTTTTAAATTCTTTTGCCTACTCTTGTACAGTAAAACTTGTCTATATTGGCCACCATAAAATTAAGAATAATTGGCCTTTATAGAAGGGTGGACAGTATTGCCAGGTAACAGTTGTTCAACGCTTTGAGGCTACAAAATTTTCCACTTTTAAATTGCTTGCTGCCTCAAGTGCTTTTTGTTTAATTAGGGGTCCAGATATTGAAACATTTTTACCTTTTGCTTTGCTGAACTTATTGTAGACGACTTGATCTACTGCCAATCCTGCCGACTTCTGAAATTTCCTCTTTTGTTCTAAATTAACACCTTTTTCAAACATTCGATTTAGTTAAGCTTTATTTTTAATAATACCTATTATTTATTTGAGATTTTCCAACACCAAACTTTTTAGCCAGTTTTCGCGTACTTTTCACTTTTCGCGATAACATCATTTTTTTCCTTCAGTGACAAACGATTTTGTTTTGGGGACATGTTTAAACACATTTCGATTCCTGACACGATAACTTTATTCTTGTTGATTTAAGACACAACTAAAAAAAATAAGGTAAAAATAATTCATCAAGCCACTAATTCTATTTGAACCTGGCCACAAATATGATTGTTGGGTATATTCACCTTCGAAATTTGCAGAATACAATCATAAAATAATAAAATACAAATTAGCCCGAAGAAATTCCGGCCAATATAAAAAAGGTTGATTTACCTGAAATAGGTTATAAAAATTAAGATTTGTCTGGCCGTGGCTATTTTATAACGATTTCCATTATCTAAGAGTATATACGGGATTTCCTATAAAGCAAATTTTTGTTAACTTAAAAGTGGGCCAAACACAGGTGGCCAATAAAAAAGGTCCGTTAATACAAGTTTTACTGTACTTTCATTAATTTACCTTATTTCGTATCTAATTTTATATTTTAAATCACTTAAATTTTTGCCCTTTTTCTTATACACTTCTGAATTAAAAATCCCAGAGGAAAAAATCCAGCGGTATCAGATCTGGAGATATAGCAGATCGTTTCGTAAGGCCCCTCCTACCAATCGGCTGTCCGGGAAATACCACATTCAAATATTCAAGTACTTGTCGAGCAAAATGGGGTGAGCACCATCCTGTTGAAACCAAATCAATCTATCTCGCGTACTAGGTTCATTTGGATTTGGAAAAGAAACTGCAAGGGTTGCAATTAAGTCATTTTGAAGAAATTTTAATTATAGACGTTTCGTAAGATTTCGATTGAAAAAAGGTCCATAAATTTTATGATTTGAAATCACTGCCCACACATTTTCTTTTGTGAGTGATGGGTAGATTCTCTTTTATCCAACGGGGATTACTGGTGCTCTAATACCTAAAATGTTGTTTATTTACCGTGTCATTTAAACAAAACGTGGCTTTATTACTAAACAGTATCTGACGATGAAATAATAAATTTGGGTTGCACATTTCCATCATAGTTTTAGAAAACTCCAGTCTGCGGTGGGATCAGCTTCGAAATTGGCTCAAAAGAACCAATTAATATTTACAAAAATATACATAGTGTTTTAATTAAAATAACCAAAGTAATAATATTTTTAAACTCTATAATCTTTTAAAAACAATTTTTTTTTAATTTCCTTTCCTAAAACTATGTGGGTAGGTAAATTTGCGCAAATTTTAAAAGATCTACTTAAGGTTATTATTTAAAAACAAAGCATACTTATTAATGGTTTTATTTTTAAAAAATGTGTATTGCTCGTAGGTAAGATCAGCGAAGTAAAGTGATGCCGGGTACGGTTATTAATTGGATGGATAATTGCAGTGAATACCTTTTGCCAGTGAGTGCAGTTCGGAATCGACGTTAAATTGTAGGTCCGTCTAAATAACATTATTCAGGCGTTATTAGGTAATAGTTTAGCAGGGGAAGTAGTTATTTGTTTAACGTCTATAGTGAAACTACTGCGTTGTCTAAAAGGTGCCTTAAATTCAATATTAAAACACAGCAATAACTGTATCTAGAACTTCGGCTTTATACAAATTTTCGTGGGCTAAGATAAAAAAACAAACAACAATTTGTAACATTTGTATTTTTTTTAGAAATCTTACACTCAGAAGCCTAGAAGTGTATATTCATACAGCCACCACTTAGAATTGTATTTATTTATTTTTTAAACAAATACCATTTGCTTAAAAAAATAGATTATTTGTAAAGAAAATAATTATCAATGAAAGAAAATATAAAAATATAATAATAAAAAAATACAATAATATTTTTAAGATGTTAAAATATTTATATTTGCTTCTTATCTTCATAAGCAGCATAACCAAAGTTATTTAATTTAAAATTTTAATATATAAATGTATTTTATATGTAAACACATTTTTATCCGGTTGACAGATACAATTCTTTAGAAAGTTCAACAATATTCTCATCTCATTTTCATTTTTATGAAGAAAAATTCTCGGCAGTTTGGTAAAAATATCAGCACAGTAACAAAAGCGTACTGTTTACCATAATAATTTGTACGTAAATTATTTTGATACACTCTTAAATGGGAAAAAATAAATAAGAGGGGGAATAAAAATAGGTGTGTTGAGCTTATTGTTTTCGAATTATATTTATATTTAAACAAAATAGTGATTTTTATGTTAAATATTATACATTTACGACTTGTTAACACATTAGTCTCAAAAATGCGTTGATTAAAAGTATTTTCTGCTCAACTAATCAACAAAAAAGAAAAGTTGCTATTTTTAGGTTTATTAAAAAAAAGCTAATTAATTTATTTAAAAACACAGCGCCGGCGTCTTAACTGGTTAGAATCTACAGGCGTTTTTAGGTAAATAATAACTAAGTAACATGACTACACGGGCATTTATACAAAAACTAAGTGCTCTGAGAAATGAAAGTAAAAGGTGCTATCATGTGTTCAACGCGTAAAATTATCTAAGTCTTAGTCTAGGGCAACATATTAGGAAGTAGTTTTAAAACATTTATGATATCTAAAGATGGTTAAATAAAGCATTCACGGATCTGGTTGATTACTGCTGCTTTTATTTCTGCTCTCGGTGGGTTATTTTAGCATCTGACCACCTCATATGATGCCCTTAAGTCCAGGGGTCATCACCGGCACCAGACTTTTTAGTTTCTCCTCTTGTTGCACATCTTTGATCTTCTCTAATCCGTACTTCCATTGGTCTTTTAGCTTGCCTACCTATAAATTTCGACATTTGCATAAAATTTGATAAAAATAGTTCTGCTAATCCTTAAAGCTTTCCGGTTAAGTCTTCGCTAGATAGCTTCTTAATAAATTACTGGATCTCAACACAATATCAATGTTGTAGTTCTTTTTGATCCTTTTTATTTTTTTAGAAGTACTCTTGACATATGGGATCCTTGGCATAGGTTGTCGTTCTTTTCTTCTATTCTTGCGCTGTTCTAGTGCTCGGTCGACTAGTGTTGTGGTTAGTTGTGGTTAGTTAAGGATCTTTTTTATTCCATTCCTTGTTGGTGTGTTTTTAATTAGCCCAAAAGGCACTTTTAAGCAGAGATATTCTATCTTTGGAAAAACCATTGTAATTTTTGAAAAAACCAGTGGCGTACAGAGTTTTGCTAAACACCAAAACGTACCTGACGTGAGTGCTTAAGCAAACAATTTTTTACATATAAATGTAACATTAAGTGATAAATTTACTCGTACCAAAACTTATTTTAACCTTATAATGGGTTTTTGATAAATTTAAAATAAACCATTAAAGACGGAGAAGCCTAAATATTTAGTATCATGAAAACAAAGAATTTTTGGACCCATGTTTATATAATTTTTGTTTTCACATTTTTAGATATAGAGATGGTCCTTAAATTATCCCCACAATATTCTGTTATACTATGTATAGTCGATTAATGTCCTTATTTAATATTTAGTTTTTTTGCTTTAGGGAAATATATCGTACGTTTATATTGGATGGGCACCTGGAGAAAAATATATGTAGACGATTATATACCAATAGATAAATCTCACAATGTTTTACTTCCCGCCCTTTGTAAACCAAAATTAAAAGATGAACTGGAAATGATCCAGGTGAAATCGGAAAAATCTTCAACAAAAAAGACCAAGGGAGGTAAGGCAATTAAAATTTTAATAAAGTAAGAGCTGATGATCTACTGGAGCTATATTTTTATGGTATTTACATAAATGTTTAGTTTAGAAATCGAATTTAATCTTATAATTTAATCTTTTTCATTTCTTTGGATTTTATGTTGTTTACATTTTATTAAAATTTATTTGGTTTAAGTCTGCTTTGTTTTATTTTTTTCGTTTTTTATAATATTTTATATTATTTTGTTTCCTTCTACTCTATTTCATTTTTTTTTAATTACATTCTATTCGAATCAATGGTAAACAATGTTAATTCCATTTAGTTTTATTATGTTCTATTCTATTTTTCACTGTTCTATTTTGTTTATTTTATTTTCTTTTAATGTATTTTATTGTATGCTGACCTATTTTATTTTATTTCAAGTGACAAGCTAATTTTTTTTTTAATTTTTCAAAGGTACGTCTACCAAAAAGGAAACAGTCGAATTATGGCCCATGATACTTTGCAAAGCTCTGTTGAAAATTGGAGTACTGAGCTGGAGTACGCGACATGAATTGTACGAGTGTGATATAATTAATTGTTTAACGGGGTGGATTCCGCAAAGAGTACCAATAAAAAGTAAGTATTGGTGCACCTGGATACTTTTAAATCGATCTTAAAACTGATTTGCTCATCACAGTGATCAGTGACCCTGTCTAGCACGGAGGCAATCAGGGTTCGTTTTTCGGGTTCAGAGACACATAGATCTATGCCAAGAATCTTTTTCCCGTCCAAACACTCGGTGATATCAGAGAAGCTAAACGACGCCGGCCACGATTGGTAACTAGATGGGTGACTACCAGTGAGTACCCTGTGTCGTTGAGTGTGGTACGGAACCTAAGTTAAACTGTAGATGTCGTCTGCCTGACATTACCAAGAAGTTAATGGGGTGGGGTATTGTATTGTAATTGTATTGTAATAAACGGGGTCGCTCGGCTCTAGTGTAGCCCTCCTTCACTTCGACCTAAAGAGATCTTTTGTGAATACCCTTCGTTGTTTAGTGCCCGGTAATTCCTTTACCTTTAGCAAAGTTCAGGTACTACGCGGTCAAGTTGAAAATATCTCTAGGAGAGGATATACCCTTCAGGTATTTAAGCCGTTGTCGGGTCAGTTGTCTGCATTCACAGAGAATGTGTTCCGCAGTTTCGTTTGCCTCGTGACAAAACCGACATTGTCATCCTCAGTCTTTCCCATTTTTTGAGTGATACCTCCAAGGGCCATGTCCTGTTAAAGTGGTAACCAGTTTAAGTTCATTTTTTGAAGTTCCAGTAGCTTCTTTGTTATTAGGTGAATGCGAAATAAATCTTTTCGCCTGCCTTTGTCCTGGGATGTTGTTCCAGTAAGTCTCTTTTTGACTTTTTTCCCATGTCCTGAGTTCCTCGTAGAGGTGGCCTCTAGTGGTGCCACAGAAAGGCTCAGGTCCATAGAATGGTCTCTGTGCTCCTTCCTTGGCGAGTTGATCGGCAATTTCATTGCCCTCCACTCCTTCATGTCCTGGTACCCACTCCAGAGTAACTCTGTTGTGTTTGGCCAGTTGGTTTAGTGATTGTCGGCATTCCCAGGCCAGCTTTGAGTTAAAAGAGCATGAAGTCAATGCCCAAAAGAAAACCGGCTGTCCGATAAAATATTATGGTTGCGCCTCGTAGGCCTTTTTTGGACATTCAGAAGCGCAAATCCAATTGCATGGATTTCGGCTTGGGAAGATGGAGGGAGCCTTGGAGAGACTTTGATAGTCTGCATCTAGGTCCAAAGACACCAGCTCCAACCCCTTGTTCCATCTTAGATCCATCAGTGTACCAAAACAAGTGAGCCTTTTTCATGTTTGGTTCCTTACATTTTTGGCGGTCTTGAATAACCACTTCAAAGAGCGCTATAGGCATTATGTCCGTGGGTTTGGTTAATACAATCTTGATTTTTCAAAATTTTAAGGTGCCCAGTCAGGTCCCCTGACTTTATACTTTTGTCTGGATTACTCTGGAGGACTTTAGTTCGCCTCCCTCTTTATGTGCAGGTCCCAGGGAAGGAGGTTCAACATTGTCTCCAGAGCTGCCGGGGCAAGATTTCATTGCTCCAGTAACTCCCAGACAGGCAAGTCTCTGCAGTTTCAAAACTTTCCTGTGTAGTTTTTTCCCCTCTGTTTTGGCCACCAGACCAGTGAGGCATAAAATATGGTATTACAACTGTAATGTATGACCAGTAGATCTTTTGGGTTTTAGACCCATTTTTACCACATAGTCTGCGGCACGCCCATGGTGCCTTGATGCTTTTGTGATAGTCCTTTTTTTTTGGCGAGTTCCAATTGAGTTTCTGGTCAAGGACAATTCCCAGATATTTTCTTCTTTGGAAAGTTTGATCATAATGCCGTTTAACATAGGAGCTATAAACCTTGTTTTCCTCCTTTTTGTAAACGGTGAGGTGGGGTAGTTCAGAGGTAGTAGTTATGTGTATAATGTCTGTGGGGGCACTACTGCGTTGTCAAAAATTTAGCGCAAAATACAATATCTGCATGTTCCGGTGCTTAAACAGCGAACTGAAGAATAAAATAAGTTAAAATCTCAAAAACCCGGCATCCACGGTATCTACGTCTTAAGCTATATACAAGCTTTGGTAGGTTGGGAGGGTTTCGGAGCTAATTTTAATGTAATGGAGTTGGATACATATGGTTTGACCACAGATTAAAAAGAGAACGACAACTATTTCCCCTATTCCACTTTTAATAAATCGACGGTCGACGCTGCCTAAAATTCGTTAGGATATTTTCGACATTGTTGTCATTTCGTAAAATATTTATTAGCAATTTTAGAAATGTTTTAATGATCATAATTTTAGAATGGTTAAAGATACTTTATTATTTTCATAATAGGTATTTATTATTTTATTAAGCAAGACAATATAAATAATTGTACTTGCAAATCCTGCAAAAGAAAATTATACCAGATCTTCGGACCGTAACTGTGAATTTTAAGGAAATTTGGTTTCAGCAGGATGGCTGTTCT
Source organism: Listronotus oregonensis (assembly GCA_019359885.1). Lineage (NCBI taxonomy): Eukaryota > Metazoa > Arthropoda > Insecta > Coleoptera > Curculionidae > Listronotus > Listronotus oregonensis. The sequence goes on along the minus strand of JAHBCN010008396.1, from coordinate 40,356 downwards.
GCTCATAACACGAGGCCAGTTTAGGAATTTCTCAATTTGACTTTTCCTGAACGGTTTATTTGTGGCAGAGGTACCATACCATGGCCGGCATAGTCACCGGATTTGACTCTTCTTGACTTTTTTTATGGGGTCAATTAACTCAACTAATTTACAGGTATCCACATAAGAGGCCTGTAAATTTAGTTGGTTTACAACAAAAATATTCGACATTACTTTCTCCATTACACCGAGGGATTGTCAAATATAAGGACTTAGTTTTATAATCGGCTATTGCGAAGCTCAGCAGGGCAATGTCTTTGAGCATTTATTAAAATGAGAAAAGATATTTTTTATTATTAGCATAGGCATGCGTAGGGTAAAGCTGGTGTGGGTGCCGAGATAATAATATTAATATTGAAGTGAATAAAACTATGAATAACAATATATTGATATAGTTCAAATTATACTCATTTGTAATGACGTCATTTTTGTTTATCTTTGTTTAGTATATTCCAAATAGCGGTGATAACAAATTTTTGAAAAAAATGGGTGTCTGATCATTATTCATTTTTTTATTTTGGTCATGTAAAAAGTATCCGTCCGTCAATCAAAAACATTGGTGTTCAACTTGTTGTTATTTCGAAAAGCATAAAAAATGCCGAAAAAGATATAATAGGTATAATGAACAAACGCAGCGAATAATTTTAAATATTTGGCTTTTTTTTTAAATGGAAAAAAACAAGTCCGAAACGAAATCGCCCTTAAACTGAAATGTTCGGGAGTGGCAGATACTACGAAATTAGCCCCCAAGACGATAGCAAATATAAGGAAGAATGGGATAAAATTAGACCGGATTACGCTTCCAATATTTTTTCCCAAACACCGCACCCAAAAACCAAAATTACAACATATTTGAAAAATTTAATTCGGGACACAATTTATGCTATGTACGCCAGAAAGAATATTTACGTTGGCAACAATAAAACAAAAGTTTAAGGAAGAATTTGAATATTTTGAATTTTCCATCGGCTCCTTAAGAAGATGGATCAAAGTATAGGCTTTTTCCCGGGGAAAAAATCTAATAATAAAAATTTTTAAGGTTGCCCGATATTGTTCATAAAA